>SJYC01098542.1:0-75690 GCA_006408675.1 Madoqua kirkii
TTTTTTTTTTTTTTTTTTTTACTCAGAAGATAAGTCTTGGTGTTGACTTTTAGATTAAATCTAAAGGATTTACTCTTCAAATTGTGTTTTTAGGGCAAATGGTATCATCGGAGGCAAGCTGTAAAAGAATTGCATAGTACATTGATACGTCTTTTAAACGAATTGCTGCCATGGGAACCAAAGTTAATGAAAGCTTTTCAAAGAAACAGGTAAATCAAGCTTTATTATCTATTTCACTTAGTTTAACACTCTTACTTTATGATTATGGAAGATGTCCTGGAATTACTAGTGTGCCGTTGATTTGTAGTTCAGATATTTTTGATCCTGTGTGCAAGGCACTTCCTAAGTCCTGACAAGGTAATGTTAGTTAAACAAAACCCCTACTGTGTGGTTTATATATTTTTTCCCCTAGTTTATTTCATTGTGGTAAAATACACAAATAAAATTCATCATATTAACTAGTTTTAAGTGTAGGGTTCAGTGGTATATTTAATACCACTTTTTTTAACATTCGTAATGTTGTGTTTCATTCAGCCCATCCATCTCCAGAACTCTTCATCTTGTGAAACTGAAACTCTACCTTCCTTCCCCTGCTCCCTAGCAACCACCATTGTACTTGCTGTGTCTGTGATTTTGGGTACTCTAAGTTCAGTTCAGTCGCTCAGTCATGTCCGACTCTTTGTGACCCCATGAACTGAAGCATGCCAGGCCTCCCTATCCATCACCAACTCCAAGAGTACACTCAAACTCACATCCATAGAGTCAGTGATGCCATGCAGCCATCTCATCTTCTGTCTTCCCCTTCTCCTCCTGCCCCCAATCCCTCCCAGCATCAGAGTCTTTTCCAATGAGTCAACTATTCGTATGAGGTGGTCAAAGTACTGGAGTTTCAGCTTTAGCATCAGTCCTTGCAGAGAAATCCCAGGACTGGTCTCCTTTAGAATAGACTGATTGGATCTCCTTGCAGTCCAAGGGACTCTCAAGAGTCTTCTCCAATACCACAGTTCAAAAACATCAATTCTTCGGTGCTCAGCTTCTTCACAGTCCAACTCCCACATCCATACATGACCACTGGAAAAACCATAGCCTTGACTAGATGGACCTTTGTTGGCAAAATAATGTCTCTGCTTTTGAATATGCTATCTAGGTTGGTCATAACTTTCCTTCCAAGGAGTAACCGTCTTTTAATTTCATGGCTGCAGTCACCATCTGCAGTGATTTTGGAGCCCAGAAAATAAAGTCTGACACTGTTTCCACTTTTTCCTCATCTATTTCCCATGAAGTGATGGGACCAGATGCCACGATCTTCGTTTTCTGAATGTTGAGCTTTAAGCCAACTTCTTCACTCTCCACTTTTACTTTCATCAAGAGGCTTTTTAGTTCGTCTTCACTTTCTGCCATAAGGGTGGTGTCACCTGCAGGTATGACCTAAATCAAATCTCTTATGATTATACAGTGGAAGTGAGAAATAGATTTAAGGGACTAGATCTGATAGATAGAGTGCCTGATGAACTATGGATGGATATTCGTGACATTGTACAGGAGACAGGGATCAAGACCATCCCCACAGAAAAGAAATGCAAAAAAGCAAAATGGCTATCTGAGGAGGCCTTACAAATAGCTGTGAAAAGAAGACAAGTGCAAAGCAAAGGAGAAAAGGAAAGATAAAAGCATCTGAATGCAGAGTTCCAAAGAATAGCAAAAAGAGATAAGAAAGCCTTCCTCAGCAATCAATGCAAAGAAATAGAAGGAAACAACAGAATGGGAAAGACTCTTCAAGAAAATTAGAGATACCAAGGGAATATTTCATGCAAAGATGGGCTCGATAAAGAACAGAAATGGTATGGACCTAACAGAAGCAGAAGACATTAAGAAGAGTTGGCAAGAATACACAGAAGAACTGTACAGAAAAGATCTTTACGACCAAGATAATCATGATGGTGTGACCACTCACCTAGAGCCAGACATCCTGGAATGTGAAGTCAAGTGGGCCTTTGAAAGCATCACTCTAAGTACATCATATAATATAAAATATTTGTCTTTTCGTGACTGTCTTTATTTCACTTAGCATAATGTTTTCAAGGTTCATCTATGTCGTAGAGTTCCTTTTAAAGACTGAATTAAAAAAAAAAAAAGGACTCATTTGAAAAGACCCTGACGCTGGGAAAGATTGAAGGTGGGAGGAGGAGACAAAAGAGGATGAGATTGTTGGATGGCATCACTGACTCAGTGGACATGAGTTATAGTAAACTCCAGGAGTTGGTAATGGACAGGGATGCCTGGCAAGCTGCAGTCCATGGGGTCACAAAGAGTCAGACACGACTGAACAACTGAACTGAATATTGCATTTTATGCATATACCACATTTTACTTACTCATTCATCTGTAATGGGCGTTTGGGAGGCTTTTCATGTTTTAGTTATTACGAATAATGCTGCTGTGAACATGGGTATACAAATGTCTAAGACCATGCTTTCAAATGTTGGGGATGCATATCTAGAAGTGGACTATGGTAATTCTACTTTAATTTTTTTCTAAATGAAACAAAGATGAATATTTTTAATGATAGAAGGTACATTTCACAAAGAAAATAGACAATCATAAACCTGATTTTTTTAAGGAGCTATCATATTGTTTTCTATAATGTCTGTACAAGTCTACATTCCCATCATAAGTGTACAAGAGCTCCAGTTTCTCCACATCCTCACCAGCATTTGTTATTTTCTGTTTTTTTAATAGCCATCCTAATGAATATAATGTGGTATATCACTGTAGTTTGGATTTCCACTTCCCTAATAATGAATGAAATTGAGTACATTTTTTAAGTGCTTATTGGCGATTTATGTGTCTTTGGAGAAATGTCTAGAGATTTTGTTGTTGTTGTTGATTGAATCTCCTTACTAGTTACATCTGTTCAGACAAGCTCAAATGTCAGATACGATAAGTGCTGTGAAGAAAAATGAAGCTGGTTAAAGGGAATAAGCTATATTTATTTTGCATATAAATTACAATATGTAAAATAGATAGGCAGGGAAAGTTGCTGCATGATGCGGGGAACTCAAGTCAGGTGCTCTGTGACAACTAGAGGGGTAGGATGAGGTAGGAGGGAGGTTCACGAGGGAAGGAACTTATGTACACCTATGGCTGATTCATGTTAATGTCATGTTAATGTAAGGCAGAAGCCAACACAATATTGTAAAGCCATTATCCTGTAATTAAAATGTTTTCCATGTGTTTTATTCAGTGTAGTTGATTTACAATGTTGTGTTGATTTCTGCTGTACAGCAAAGTGACTCATCTATATACTGTGTTCTTTTTCATCTTTTTCATAATGGTTTATCACAGGATATTGAATATAGTTCACTGTGCTATACAGAAAAAAAAAGGAAATGCTTGTTTTGGACTTCCCTGGTGGTCCAGTGATTAAAAATCCGTCTGCCACTGCAGGGGACACAGGTGTGATCCCTGGCCCAGGAAGATTTCACTTGCTTTGGAGCAGTGAAGCCCATGGGCCACAGCTATTGAAGCCGCCATGGTCTAGGCCCCATGTGTTGCAAGTACTGAAGCCTGCACACCCTAGAGCCCATGCTTCTCAACAAGAGAAGCCACTGCAATGAGAAGCCCCCACTCAGAGCTAGAGAAAGCCCAAACGTGGCAACAAAGTCCCAACACAGCCAAAAATAAAGACTTTTTAAAAAAGAAAGAAATGCTTGGTTTAGATGGGATAATGATTGCTTTTTTACAGGATGTTGGGTTAAGTTTCCTTGATGAGTTGGTGTTTGAAAAGAGACCTGAAGGAAATAGGACAGAGAACCATGTGGATATCTAAGATGCAGAAGCTCTAAAGTTGAAAGCATGTTTGACATTTATAGGAAATGCAAAGGGGTGAGAATAAGGAGAGCTGAGTGAATGAGGAGAGAGGAAAGTGGTAAGAGTCAAGAGTCAGAGAAATACAGAGAAAGGTAGCCAGATCATGTCTTTTTCTGAATAGACATAACTAGTAAGGAGATTCAATCAACAACAACAACAAAATCTCTAGACATTTCTCCAAAGACACATAAATTACCAATAAGCACTTAAAAAAATGTACTCAATTTCATTCATTATTAGGGAAGTGGAAATCCAAACTACAGTGATATACCACATTATACACATTAGGATGGCTATTAAAAAAAAAAAAAAAAAACAGAAAATAATGTCTTTTCAGCAGAAGCAGGGTTTCAGAGGATGAGATGGTTAAATAGCATCACCAACTCGTAGACATGAATTTGAGCAAACTCTGGGAGATAGTGGAGGACAGAGGAGCCTGGCATGCTACAGTCCGTAGGTAGCGAAGAGTCAGAAATAACTTAATGACTGAACAACAACACAGCCAGACCATACAGGAATTTAAGGAGTTTGGCTTTTACTCTGAGACAAGAAGCCTTTGAAGGGTTTTAAACAGAGGAATTACATGGTCTGACTTTTTTTAGAGTACTCCCTCTGCCTGCTTGGTTGAGAATAGAGTGGGACAAAGATACAGGCAGGAAATCAGTTGCACTTAGCAATAGTCTAGGTGAAAAATGATAGTGGCTCGGATGACAATAGCAATGCAGACAGCAAAGAGTGGTTGAATTCTGGATATATCTTGAAAGTAGGATTGGTAGAATTTCCTTAAGACTTGCATATGGATTGTCAGGAAAAAAATGAGGAGGAAAAGGTGGTGCCAGTATTTTTATCTAAACAGCTAGAATAATGAAATTGCCATTAGTTGAGATGGAAGAAACAAAGAATTTTGGGGAGGGGATGGATTGAGGAGTTAGGATTTCAACATGTTAAGTTTGATATCCCTTTCAGCCATCTAATTGGAGATACTGAATAAGCAGTTTAGTATATGAGTCGCAATTCAAGGGAGTAAACCAGACTAAACGTATAAATTTGGGGGTTGTCAGGATACAGATTATACTTACGCTATGAGATAATAGAAATCACCTAGTGTATGAGCACAGTTAAGAGAGACTGAACTCTGGGACATTCCAGCATCTAGATGTGGTGGAGATGGTAGGACTCAGCAGAAGAGACTGAGGAGGAGTATTCAGCAAGATAGGAGCATAACCAAGAGAAACAGTGATGTCTTAGCAACAGGTTAAAAAAAAAAAAGGTTTCAAAAAGGAAACTGCTCATGATGAACTGAGGAAAATGAGGGTAAAAGTCTTAGTCTTTTGAAGAGAATGAGGGGTGAGGAATTGGAGTTTTTCTATAAAAGTAGAGCAGAGAAATAGGGCAGTACCTGGAAGGACAAGCTGAGTCAAGAGAGTGCTTAAGTTTTGTTTTTGTCCTTGTTTGCTTTTCTTCCTGGGAGAAATAACATGTTTGTATACTGGCGGAAATGATCAAATAGAGAGGCAAAAATGGATAAGACAATGGAAGGTACTTTGGAGATTCTTGACTAGCTGAGGGAGGATGCATAAGTTGGAGGGGTTAGCTTAGAGAATATGAGGGGGTTAGATGGAGAATATGAGTACAGATGAGGGTCTTAAGTTGCAGACAAGGTGTGAGCATATGAAAGTTCTTATCTGATTGCTTCTTCCATTTTCTGTGAAATAAAGAGCAGTCTTTAGCCAAGGTGAAAAGACGACTGAAAAGGGAGAAACTTTATACTACCCCCCTTTAGATAGTTGTAAAAGGAAATTAAATTTAGTTATCCTTTGATAATCCAGTCTGTTATCTTATAGCTCTCATCTGCTCTGTAAAACCCTTAAGCAATCATTGAAATGTAAACAAATTGAAAGTAAGTATTAACTAACATGTTAAATATTTATGTGCCACACATAACTATGAGATAAGTATCTTTGTATCTTTGTACACATAAGTAAACTGATGCTTAGAAAGTTTAAGGAACTTGTCTGAAGTCTTAGAACTGTTAAGTGACAAAGGTGAGATTTAAACTCAGGTATGCACAGATAGGGATTTGTAGCAAAAGTGAATTAGAGAATGTATGTTCAGATTTTTTTAAACAAACAAAATAAACAAAGATTAAAGTAGAACAGAGAAACTCAGTTGAAAGCAAATTAATAATAAAGGATTTCTAAAATACCATGCAATCACTTGGAAATGTTTCTATCTCTTACAGTCTCATAGAAACATAAGTACTATGTTTATATGTGAAAAGGATCACTTTCCAGCAAGTTTCCTTATACTTAATTAAAAAAAAAACTCTAATGAGACCCAAGGTATAGATAGGATTGCTTTCAGTATTAAACGAAGGATTATTTTTATTACTCTTTGTAGGAGTCAAAAATAATAAATATTGTTTCTTAGAATTTTTTGATTAACACTTTTAAGTGACTTTTTAAATATTATTGTAATTAATTTTAAGACTATCTCAAGTCTATTTCTGTCACAGTAGCCTTTAAAATGATAGTGGGTGGTATGTGCAAATATTTTACAGATACAATCTTTAAGCTTCCTATGCCTACACCCTGTGTTGTGTCTTCTTGAACAGTCATCATTGGCATCTTACACACACTTGATTAAAATATAGGTTTAGTGACTTAATTGAAAATACTGAAATAAATAGTTTGAAATGTTGAGTTACTTTAGCTTCCAAGAGATTAACACATATATATTTTTATGCTGAATATTTTATTTCAGGAGTCGCCTAAAGAAAGACTATGATGATTTTAGAAGACAGCCTGATCATGATAAATTTGCTAGAGAACTATGGACTAGTGAAGAAGGTGAAGGAGATCCTGGAAGAGAAACCCCTAAAGTAGAAATCAGTAGCAAGTCTATAGACAACACAGAACCTCTAGATATCCTGGAGAAGGATCATTTTGATTCAGGTGGGCATTCAAACTTTCTTTAAATCAACACTATAAGCACAAAGAGAAATTTTAATATCTTTTGTGGAGATAGAAGATAATCTGGTTAATGAGGTTTATTGATTGGGGAAATCTATTATGTTTGAAGGTGTGTTAATGTCTTATTAAAGGTTCTTTGGAGTCATTATTACTGTTCTAGGAGTTTCTGGAACCAGTACCTAACTCCAAACTATAGGCATGTTATTGCTCAGTACAGACCACGCATCGTTAATATACAATCCCTTCGAAATAGGGGTATCCTCTTCTTTTTATTGTTATTATTTTTGAAACAATATATCTGATGTTTGCTTAAATGGAACTTGGCAAGTCCCTAATAATTGTGAAGCGGTTTTTGTTTTTGTTTTTTATGTTGATGACCTAATATGACTAGAGTGGATACCTCATTCTTATAAGGAGGCTGGATAAGATTATCTTTAATTCCTTTCAATTTGTCAGATTATATTATTCTATAAATCCAGTTAAATAACTTTCCTTAGTTATCTGATAGGTATGAAAATTTGTGCTTAGAAATGTATTAACCTATTACATTTCATGTCTTTGGTGAATTGAAAAGGTGTAACTTCTCATCAGCCCAGTTTGACCAGATATGAACATAATTTTTTTACTGTAGGAATAATTGAATAGCAGAAAAAAAACTGAATGTTTTTTATTCTTTACAGTCTCTCTCTTAAAAAAAAATAGGGAGAAACATCTCTCTTTGATATGAAGATTTCTCTGTCTAGAAGGAGAAAAGCAGACTAGTAGAGTACTAGTCTACTCTAAATTCTGAGTCCTAATTGCTGGCTTGAGTATCTCAAGTTGTAAAGTTTCCTTTTACACTTGTATTGGCAGCAGAATCTGACCAAAAATAATTTTCTCATTAATAGTATGTTGTATTTGGGAATGGTTACACTATCAGGATAACCATGTCAATGTTCTCCTTACCTTAATTTCCATCAGTGGTACTGAGACTTTTGAATCACACTACAGTTTTTTAAATAAATTCCTGGATCAAAGATTTACTTTTTTTTTAATAATTGGTCTTATTATTGCTATTCAGTTGTTGTTTTATATAAACAAAATGCTTGCTTTTATCATTTTCAGATGATATGAAATTGCCAGAAATAGATTTTCCTATGGCCAGAAGTAAGTTGTTGAAAAAGGAATTGCCTTCTAAAGATGTACTGAAGACACTGCCTAAAACACTTAAACGACAGTCCAAGCAAATTAGTTACCTGGATGATAGCACAAAAGAGCTTTCCCCAAGGAAGAAAGCAAAGTTAAGCACAAATGAGACAATGGTTGAGAATGTAGACGGTGATGTGCAGATGGACTGTTTGAATGAATCAAAGCATACAGAGCCACTGTGTCCAGAGTCTGCCTCATTGGATTCAACACCAGTGTCTACTCTCCAGAAAGGGACCAAACCTATTCAGGCCTTGCTTGCAAAGAATATTGGGAACAAAGTGACCTTAACAAATCACTGCCCCCTTCCACAGGTAGAAGTGCCCCTGCTGTGGAAAAGCCAGTGATGTCTCCTCCAGAAGCAAGCCCCATAAAGCCAGCATTGACCTGCCACACCAGTACAAAAGCTCCTTTACAAATGGTATACAAAATGCCCTGTGGTCAGTGGTTGCCCATAGATCTTCATAACAGCTCTGTGAAGATTCAGATGCAACCTATGCTAGATCCTAAATCAGGAGAAAAAATTATGCAACAGGTTCTCATTCTGCCTAAGAATTTTGTGATTCAGCACAAGGAAGGGAAAGCAGTTGCAAAAGAAATACCACCACTTCAACAAAAAGGTACAGAACAACATGGTTCACCTTTCCCACAGACAGCAAATGTAAACTCTTCTTTACCATCAGTTCTTGTCAACGCAACAGGAACTGTTTCTACCCAACTACCTAATACAGCTTTCAACAAGACAGTTACCCCTTTGTCAAATGTGAGTAGTGCTAGACCACAGTCTTTGATACCTGTAACCTCCATAAGTAATTTGTTAGCACCACCAGTTAAGACTAGCCAGAGTGAGGCGGGAAAAGTCAAGAACACAGTTTCAGCTGCCGCATTCCCTCAGCCCATTGCTTCACCCACCATTTCCTCAACAGTTCAGCCTCAGTTATCAGCAACAACACTAAATGGATCTACAAATTCCGGTAGTTCCCTCAACTGTTTTGCACAACAAATTGCTGATTCTTCTGAAGCAAAGCAAGAACTGAAAACTGTGTGTATAAGAGATTCACAGTCAATTCTTGTTAGGACACGAGGTGGAAACACTGGAGTTGTAAAAGTACAGACCAATCCAGATCAGAATTTACCCAACAGTTTATCTTCAAGTTCAGTTTTTACTATTGCTCCTCAGCTTCAGGCATTTCTGGTATCAAAATCAACAACTTCGTCATCATCATCTTTTTCATCAGTAGCTGGAACAACTGCTACATCTAGTCTCCCATCTTTTGGCCAAGCATCTACTTCTATTTCCATTCCAGCTGGCTTTAATCCTCCACAGGAAAAAATCTTAAATTTACATTAAGCCAACCTTCCTGCAGTGGTAATTTGGGCCATATGATAGATAAAACTTCACCCATGCCCTCCTCTCCCTTAAAGTCCTCTGTTTCTTCTAGCCCTCTATTATCGTCAACAGTAAATAGTTCATTAAGTGTAATTAACGTATCAACAGGAAATTGTGGACAAACCAGTTCAAATGTTATTCGTACACCAGCTAAACATCAACAAGTAGATTATGTCACAAAAAGTTACCCTGTTACAACAGCAGCAGCAAATGGAGATACTATCAGTGGGACTCCAGTGCAGAAACTTATGCTGGTATCAGCTCCATCTGTTCTTTCTTCTGGCAGTGGAACTTCAATTAATGTGGCACCAGCACCAACATCTCCAGGTGTTTCTGCCCAGAAATTAGTTTTTATAAATGCTGCAATTCCCAGTGGCACTTCAAACCCAACTATTGTAGCAGAACCATTAAAACAAGCTCTTCCTTCTCCATTGAGTAAAACATATGTTAAGTCTCCAGAACAGCCCCAGATAGTACTAATTCCATCTACAGTGGGAACACCAATAAAAATAAATTCATCACCAACTGTGTCTCAGATAAAAGATGTGAAAATTGGGCTAAACATAGGCCAAGCAATTGTTAATACTTCAGGCAGTGTGCCAGCTCTACCATCAATTAACATACTGCAAAATGTAACCTCAAAAGGAGAAGAAAAAAGTAGCAAGGGCTATGCTTTACCATTGTCAACAAGTGGCAGTTCAATTCCAGTAAGCTCAAATTTTATGAGTCAAAATATTACTCCTGTTAATGAATCAGTGGTTTCTGCTTCAAGAACAGTAAACATGTTTTCAGGAACAGGAATAAATGTATCTTTGGGTTCTGTTTCAGTGACCTCACCCTCTGCCTCAGTTGGGACACGACCTCCTCTTTTAGTCAGTGGAAATGATACCTCTTCAAGAATTATGCCTAGTTTGTCAAACAGACTTTGCACGTCAAATCTCGGAAACACTGTGCTATATCAACTGTGAAAACAGGACATCTTGCATCATCTGTTCTGATTTCAACTACACAACCAACAGTGTCTCCGAAATGTCTAACATCAGCTTTGCAAATCCCTGTTACTGTTGCCTTGCCTACACCTGTTACTGTGTCCCCTAAAATAATCAACACAGTTGCACAAGCAGCAACAGTACCAGGAGCCACACGTTCTGTATCTTTTTCTAAAAGACAATCTCGGACTTCGGTCCAGATTCAGTCACCAGGGGTTTCAACTACAGTGCCAACAAATACAAACACAAATAAACCTCAAACTGAATTGCCATCCCTTTCACCAAATCCAGGTAAAATAATTAACATTTCCAATTTTGCTTCTCTGCCAAACCAGCAAATGTCCTCTGCTTTCTTAAAATCAACCCCTAGTTACAGTTCTACTCCAGGTGTCAGTGCCATTCACACTGCTACAGCACCATCAAATGTAACTAGTGTAATAGGGAGTCAGTTCAGTGAACCTTGTATTCAGCAAAAAATAGTCATCAATACCAGTACACCTTTGGCACCTGGTACTCAGATCATGATTAATGGAGCCCGGTTTATTGTTCCACCACAAGGTCTTGGAGCTGGCAGCCATGTTCTTCTTATATCTACTAATCCAAAATATGGACCTCCTTTAGTTCTTAATAGTGGCCAAGGCGCTCAGCCTACACCAGTAGATAACCTGGCCCAGAAGATCACAGTAGCATCAACTAATTCTTTAAGTGGGCAACCTGTAAAACATTGTCTAAAAAGCTCTACAAAAATCGTAAACTCTCTTGGGAATGCAAGTTCTCTATCCACAGTACCTGCAGCACCACAAATCATAAACCCAACTGCTAAAGTTTCTGTTCCACCTCCTGTACCAACAGTGTCACTGACTTCAGTAATTAAGTCTCCTCCAGCAACTCTTTTGGCTAAGACATCTTTGGTTTCAGCCATTTGTTCTAGTAATCCTCCACTGCCAAGTAACACTTCAGTATTTCATTTGGACACATCAGTCAAAAACTATTGGTCAGCCCAGAAGGAGCCATTTTGAATACCATAAATACTCCAGCATCTAAGGTTTCTTCAGTCTCTCCATCACTCTCTCAGATTGTATCTGCCAGTCGAAATCCTGCCTCTGTCTTCCCTGCTTTTCAGTCATCTGGCTTAGAGAAGCCTGACACAGCTGCATCTTGAATTTAGACTAAACGAGCCAGTTTTTAAATAATGGGGCATTGTTTTGACTCCCATAAAAATTTTAACTGTTTATTATACTGTTGAAAACATACTATACATAGTTTGTGTGTGTGTTAATGTATCTTTTCATTAGCTTGCAACAAGGCTTTGATTTTCTTGGGGAGGAAAAAATCTGTTCCATTTCACTCATTGGTATGAGTATGTTTTCAAAGGTTATTTGTTTAAAATAGACAGGATTTACCTGTCTGTATGACATTGAACAGTCAAGTTTGACTAGTTTGGAATAAGCTAGGGTTTTGCACACTTGTATCAACCTGTTTCTTCTTGAATTTGGACTGTTGCAGCGTGTATCTCTGATACAATATTCTGTGTCTTTAGTGGAATAATATTTTTGTTTCTGTAAAAAAATAGATATATATTTATGCATTGTGAAAATGCAGTCCATTGTGTAAAATTGTACATATCCCTAAATCCTTAACAACCTGTACTAAACTATATGTACAAAGAACTATGCTGTCTTATTTATGTTTTGTTTACATAATGTATAGTTTTTTAAGTATTTTAGTAATTTTGGACCAGTGAACTGTTAGCATCAATGCAGAAGAATCTGCATGTAATAAACTGAGTTGCTGTATTTCCTTGTTTGAATACCATTTTTGAAGTGCGTTCTTGTTCTGTTGAAAGATAAAGTGATATAAAATGAGGACAGGTCTTTATGAAAAGAAATTTTAAGCTAGGAAATTTGAATCACTAACAGCATTTTTACAAGGCTTTACAATGTACAAACTTTGTTTTTACATATCTCATTTGACTTTCACAGTAATCTTGAAAGTTTAAATGTTGTGCCTAGGTCACTCAGCTAGTGAATGGTATGTGCTGTGCTAAGTTGCTTCAGTCATGTGCAGCTCTTTGCGACCCCATGGACTTAAGACCTCCAGGCTCCTCTGTCCATGGAATTCTCCAGGCAAAAACACTGAGTGGGTTGCCATTTCCTTCTTCAAGTGGGTGGTATATTCAGTATTTGAACCTAATGCTTTAAATCCTTTTTGCATAACTTTACATGACTTCTGCTTTAAAATTTCACTCTGGATTTCATTGTTTTAACTTTTTTTTTCTTAATCCATCACCAAATTCTACATTGATCAAAGTAAGTAATCTTAAGCCAAATATGTTTTTTCAAATTTTTAAATAAGTTTAGATTCAGAAGACGTTGCAATGATAGTACGAGAAGTTTCAGGTACCCTTCATCTAATTTCCCCCAATACATTTATTTTTACATTGAGGGGTTGGTTCATAGTGATTTTCCAAAATGATATTTAAAAGCATTAATTTTTTTTTAGCTTAAAATGATGAATGTGAGCACCTTTTTAAATTATTTATGAATACTCCCTCTTTTGCATATTTTTCAGTACAGAGCAGTTACTTAAATTTCATGGTAAAGCAGTGTTTATGGGTCAGCTTACTCTTGGGGCTTAAGGTTATGGTATTTCAGGTTTGCCTAATCTTAAATAAAAGGTAGATTTTATACTTACTCAATGTTTGTATCCATTATCTTATTTGGGATAATGATTGTATACTCGTCCACATTCCATTTGTAGTGATATTATTAAACTTCATCACATGGAGTTGATAGTCCAAGGTTGAAGGTGGTATGGAAGAGTAGGCCTGAAGACTTCTTTTGAAACTACATTGAAATTTATTAGTTACCAAAATGAAGAAGGCAGTGAGAATATACCTGGAAAGTTGTTAAAAGTCTCTCAAAAGCCTGTATTCATACTCTAAGGCAGTAACTTTGCTAATCATCTCTATGTTGTATTCTAGTCACCTTCCCCATTTCCTTGTCAGTTTAGAAACTGATTGGATTTCAGGGTGATACTTGAATACATTGCATTGATTTACCTACTCAACTTTCTAAATCTAAAACAGTTCATCTTTTGTCTGAGAATTCTTTCCATCACTTCCAGAAACTACTTAAATTACTTATGACTCACTTTATTCCCAGTGAACCACTAATTCTTCTCTAACTCCTAAATCAAAATCTTAATATGACTATCAAAGCTGTGTGTAGTATGGTGAACCTTAAATTCCCTCCTCCCTATTTAGGGATCTTCAGTCTGTGCCTGATTCACTCTCCAGCTTCATTTTAATTGACCCTCCTCCTTGCTTTCTGTATTGTAGTTTTCTTTTAGTTCCTAGAAAGTGTAAGACTTCACAGTCTTTCCAGATGTTCTCCTTGACTTAATGTTTCATTCTATGTGCTCTCATTATGTATTACATAACTCTATCTCCTTATAGAGTCACTCAGATTGAGGTCATAGGGTGAAAAGTACTTGGAACTCCTTCAAAGCTGCAATAAAATTATTTGTATAAATTATTTAAGACCTGTCTTCCTTAAAAAGAGAGAGACCTTGTTAGTCGTCTTCATCATTGTCACCCCAGCAATTGTCACACGGTAGGTATTCAATATGCATTTGTTGAATGAATGAAGAATCTAGTTACCTTATATGATTTAAGGTCTAGTTTACTTTTTAAAAAGCAATACCCCATTTTTACTAGAAATGTGATGAAATTAATGGATTTATATAATCAAAAAGTCCAATTCTTTTTCCTCTGCCACCAGTTTGGTAAGTCACGTGGATTTCTAGAATCTTGGCCAAAGATTACAGAGTCAGATTCCCCAGTTCTTTGTGTTCAGTGTTACCATTTAGTATTCCTTAAAGGTCATCCATTCAAGTGTCCGTGTAAAGGAAGAAAAGTCACCACAATGCTACCTGCAGGACTTCATGATCCTAGAAGAGTATGTTTCCACATTTAGTATAGAATTAATAAGCCATTTGGATGTCAGTATTCAGTATCATTTTAAATGCTAAGTTAAAACATGCTGAAATAACATTCCTCTTTCTCATGTATTAGCTCTTTTCTCTCATTACTTATGACTTTTCCTACCAAAAAATTTTCCTTTGTGATTTAGTATATATATAAAATACTAAGTGGCTGTTTAGGTCTCTGTTTTCATTCCAGGGCTCTAATTTTATTGGTGTGTTTAATACGTAATTGACATCAATAGTTTTATGATCAAAGCAGTGATGGCTATAACATACGCTAAGATAAATGAAAACAATCAGGTTTGTCATTGACACAGAGTGAATTAAGATATAGTTAATATTAAAGGCTTGAGAAGGTGGCAGGATCTGAAAGTGATCTAAAAAATATGATGGGGAGTTTAGTTATTAAAATTTATACTGTACTATAATACAGAAATGATATACAACTTACCTTCACTCCAGAAGTTGTTTTTCCATCACTTGAACCTGAAGCCTCATGTTGCTATTAGGCTGTCACCTGCCCCGGGTATTTTTCCTCATTTTGTCAAAAAGCATTTATATATATCTGGTGCTTGATGCTTGATTGTTTACAAGAAAGCTGAAGGGAATGATATGGTTCAAGTTCTTATAACTGGAAACAGACTCTGAAAATCTATAATTAAAAATAATATATGAAGTGCTAGAGAGCAGAAACTATATGTGTTCTCATGTATAATATCATTGTTTGGACGGGGATGGTGTTAAGTCTACATATTGAGGCATGCAGGATCTCGTTCCTTGACCAGGGATTGAACCCAGGCCCCCTGCATTGGGAACATGGAGTCTTACTATTGGACCATTACGGAAGTCCTTTTAATATCATTCTTAATATATATAGTTATCAACATACATTGAAGGCATAATTTTCAATGTAAAATCAAATCTGAAAGGTTGTATAAACTCATTCTACACATTTATTGAGAACCATATAATACAAAAGAGGCTGTAGTAACAACATAGATAAGTTTCCATCCCTGTCCTACAAAAAGCAAAAGAATATAACAAAAGTAAATGTCAGAGTAATAAAGAGCTAAGAGTTTAGTAGGGGGCTGCCAGAGGTTTTATACACAAGGTTGTTGTATTAAGATAAAAGAATATGTTTAGAATTCAGCCTGCAGAGTCTCAAGACACAGAAAATCACGAAGAAGTTAAAAACACTACTGTATATGTGAAAATGCTTAAGAGAGTAGATCTGAAAAGTTCTCACCACAAGAAGAAAAAATCATAACTGTGTAGTGAATGTTAACTTGATGTGGTTATATGTCAATTGTACCTCAGTTTTTAAAAAGGAATAGAATAGAATAGAATTGAATAGAATAATATGGGTTAAGAGGATTAATGAAGGATTAAAAATTAACGTGTTGGGTGAAAGAGGGCTGAAAAATATGCTGAAAGTAATTAGGAAGCTAAGGAAGCTTTGAAAACAAAAGTAATGTGAGTGAAGATAATTAAATTACCATTCATGATTGCTGTGAGAATTAGGTGAGATAATGTCTGCCACATAGCAAATGTTAATAAATTTGGAAAACTCAGCAGTGGCCACAGGACTGGAAAAGATCAGTTTTCATTCCAATCCCCAAGAAAGGCAATGTCAAAGAATGTTCAAACTACCACACAATTGCACTCATCACACACCAGCAAAGTAATGCTAAAAATTCTCCAATCCACGTTCCAATAGTACATGAACATGAACTTCCAGATGTTCAAGCTGTTTGAGAAAAGGCAGAGGAACCAGAGATCAAATTGCCAACATCTGTTGGATCATCGAAAAAGTAAGAGTTCCAGAAAAACATCTGCTTTATTGACTATGCCAAATATTTTGTGGATCAAAAACAAACTGGAAAATTCTTAAAGAGATTCGGGGAATTCAAGATGGAAATGGAATTCCAGACCACCTTACCTGGAATTACCAGGTATTCCCAGGGGAATACCAGACTACCTTACCTGCCTCCTGATAAATCTATGCGGGTCAAGAAGCAACAGTTAGATATGGAATAAAAGACTGATTCTAAATTGGGAAAGGAGTACGTCAAGGCTGTATATCGTCACCCTGCTTATTTAGCTTACATGCAGAGTACATCACTGTGAAATGCTGGACTGGATGAAGCACAAGCTGGAATCAAGATTACAGGGAGAAACATCAATAACCTCAGATACACAGATAACACCCTTCTGGCAGAAAGCGAAGAACTAAAGAGCCTCATGATGAAAGTGAAAGAGGAGAATGAAAAACTTGGCTTAAAACTCAACATTCAAAAAAGCTAAGATCATGGCCTCTGGTCCCATCACTTCATGGCAAATAGATGGGGAAACAATGACAGGCTTTATTTCCTTGTGCTCCAAAATCACTGCAGATGGTGACTGTAGCCATGAAATTAAAAGACACTTGCTCCTTGGAAGAAAAGCTATGACCAACCTAGTCAGCATATTAAAAGGCAGAGATGTTACTTTGCCAGCAAAGATCCATATAGTCAAAGCTATGGTTTTTCTAGTAGTCATATGTGGATGTGGGAGTTAGAAAGCTGAGTGCTGAAGAATTCATGCTTTTGAAGTGTGGTGTGGAGAAAACTCTTGAGAGTCCTTCGGACTGCAAGAAGATCAAACCAGTCAGTCCTAAAGGAAATCAGTCCTAACTTTTCATTGAAAGAACTGATGCTGAAGCTGAAACTCCAAACTTTGGCCTCCTGATGGGAAGAACTGACTCATTGGAAAAGACCCTGCTGCTTGGGAAAACTGAAGGCAGGAGGAGAAGGGGATGGCAGAGGAGGAGATGGTTGGATGGTATCATGGACTCTGCGGATGTAACTTTGAGCAAGCTCAAGGAGTTGGTGATGGACAGGGAAGCCTGGCATGCTGCAGTCCATGGGGTCGCAAAGAGTCAGACACAGCTGAGCAACAGCTGAAAGAGAGGAAGACCGATTGACTCCTAGGTGAGTTGAGCAGTTGATGTGAGGACCTGATACCTCCCAGTAACGGTAGCAAAAGAGTGAACGTGAAGTCACTCAGTCGTGTCCGACTCTGCAACCCTGTGGACTGTAGCCCACCAGGCTCCTCCGTCCATGGGATTCTCCAGGCAAGAATACTGGAGTGATTTCCTTCTCCAGGGGATCTTCCTGACCCAGGGATCGAACCCAGGTCTCCCTCGTTGCGGACAGATGCTTTAACCTGTTCAGGGTGAGAGCTTAACCCTCCGTCTTCCTTGGGGACCTGATGATTCACAAACTCCTGATAATCTTCTACCTCTGTCCAGGGATACATGTGGAACAATGTGGACAACTTAGGAAAAGCTGGATTTCAACTGCTCCAGACAATTTTGTCTGTTTTGATTATTTTATCTTTTTAGCTCAGTAACTGCCAGACAACTTTTTTTTTTTTAACTTTTTATTTTGTACTGTTATAACCGATTAACAACGTGGTAATAGTTTCAGGTGAACAACAAAGCCATACAAAGCCATATGTATCCATTGTCCCCCAAGACCCCCTCCTATCCAGGCCCCACAGAACATTGAACAGAGTTCCATTATATGTGTAATCTAAAATGATACAAATAAACTTACAAAACAGGAAGAGACTCACAGACTTAGAGAACAAACATGGTTGCTGGTGGGAGGGTTGGAGAGGGAAGGATAGGGAGTTTGGGATGGACTTGTACCTTCAGCTGCTAAACAAGTTTTTTGAGCTTTTTTTTTTTTTCTCACGGGAGACGATCCAGCTTTGATAAAAGGAAGTGCTTCTTTCCAGCTCTTTCTCAAGGCCATACTTTCTAGGGATCATCCTTCTGATGTATATGACTAATATTTTTGTGGACTTTGGGACATTTCTCAGTTTATATACAGTAAATTCTCTCCTTGATTATTTTCTGCAAATTTGTGTCACACATTCTTAATTCTTAACATAGTTCAGACACTATTTAAAGTTTTAGCTGAAGTTTTTGGACCTCACTTTCAAACTGTTTTCAGACTGCAAAGACTTTGTCTACTTTGGAGAGCATTCATTTGAACTGTAAATGATTTGTTCACTTAATTTTCTTCACTTTTAAAATAGTCATCGGTTTTTCACCTTCAAACCTTTTTAAGGAAACATTTGTCAGTCAGTGGATTCCTTCAAACTGACTTCTGATTGACAGTCCAGAGAGTTCTCAAGTTTCTGCCTTTCTCTTTATCTAATTTCAAGTTGCCATCAACCATGTAATCTCTAGAGAAATCAGGCAAACTTATTGTCTTTAGTGCAGTTTCAGAGATTTTAATGGGCCCTGTTTACCATGGAAAGCCTCTTTCCTTTGTGTTTTCAAGTTGCCAAGCATTTTTTCCTGTTCTTTTATTTTCCACTCTTTTCCTCCATCTCACCCATAGCTTCTTGGGATAGCAGTTTTAGGCTTTCTTTAAAATACGTATTTTCAAACCATCCATAATTTCCCTTTGAAGTTGTTCTGTGTCCTTCTGAAATGCTTTTAATATGCTCTGGGACAGTCACTTGAGATTAAGGGATTTTGAAGCAACTTTTAAGTGACCTGGGTCTCCTGCATTGCAGGCAGATTCTTTACCGTCTGAGCTAGCAGGGAAGCCCTTAAGTGACTGTCCTTAAAAGCAAGCCATGGAAGGAGAGTTTAGGGGGCTCACTTTTGTTCTTTTGGGAGAACTACAATGTTCTCAAATGACGAGTGGACCTGTCCAGATATTCATAAGTACTACCAAACTCAGTGTTGTAGTTTCAGAGAACTGGTCTCTGCTGGAGGTGACTTGAGCACTTCCTTGGTTTGTGTAATCAGTCTGGTCTTCTCACTGACTAACTTGAGCTAAGTCTTTTGGCTAGCTTTTTCTTCATCTTTATAGTATCATAATCTCCTCAGGAAACCCATGGAGACTTGTACCTTATCTCAAAATGAGAAAACAGCTTCTGAGGGCAGGGTGAGTGGATGAGGGAAGACCAGAACTGTCTATCTTTGCTCTGCTCACTGCACAAATAGTGATATCATCTGTCCAGTGCATTTAGATAAGTGGAAAACACTGATTGCAGCCAGAGGAGATCACCCATGAGCTCTGACTACTCTAATCTTAACCCAGTTCTGCAGGAAGCCTCTGAGATCAAAGCAGCTCCATGCCATTATGTTTCCTCTGCCCATGAGCTGGACAGGCATATTGGTGGGGCACACTGCAGTAGAGGACTCATGCCCATAGCCCAGGCTGAGGCTCATTCTCTTGAATTATAATTGTGTTCAACAGGGTAGAAGCCTAATCCTGGCTGCAAAGGTCGCAGAGACCTCTCTCCCCTGGAGGCTTCTGGTCTGTGTTTGGTCAGTTCACGTGGGCAGGGGCAGAGCCCTGAAGGTCCTCAAAAAGGTATTAAGTAACAGCCTTGGGTTTCACTATCAAATTTGGCAATGTTTTAACTGTTCATGGATTTTCTTTGGGGCCAATTTACCCCCATTTAACCAAAGCATTCCTAGATGGGAGAAGCTTTCCTTCAGTAGTGACTCAGTGACCCAGGCTCCTCCCATGTGACTCTGCTTGCTATCTTCAACTCACGGCTCCCAGAGTTGTCAGCTGATCCCCAATCCAGAGATTCATTTTCAAAAGTGTAGCTGCCTCTGGGAAGGTAGCAGTTTCTTCTTTTGACTGGCACTTTCTATTCCTTTAAATGGAATCTCACTCTTCTAGCTTCTCTCTGGCAAACTCAGTGAAGCCTTGTCTATCGCCTGGAACACTACCTTGAAGAATGCTGTGAACAGAGCCTTTGTCCATGAGGAAAAGAGAAAACTCAATGAATGATGGTCTGGGGATCTTGAAGGTGGCCAGGGCTCAAGCCATAGGTTCTTTTTTATTATTATTATTCTTTGCCAAGTTGTGGTGCAGGGTGTAGGTAATAGTAGTGGCCCATGAGTGGCGATGAAGTCTCTGCAGAAGACAGAACATCTGTGGGAAGGTGAGGACAGGGGTGACTTTGGCCCAGAGCAGGGAGTGAGCAGCCAAAAAAGTTTGAGGAGGTCATGTGCACAGTGGGTAGGGGGATGGGGTTGGTGATCACTGAGCTCAGGTTGTCAGAGCCCAGTTGTGATAAAGAGGACATTTGAACACTAGGTTCCATAGGAGTTCTATGCCAGGGGGAGGCAGACAGTTAGAAGCTTGGGCACAGGGTTTGGACACCTGAGCAGGATGAGGGTTCCAGTTAGGGAGCTGGTTGGTGGTAGTCCACAGCAAGATGTCAGGATCTGAGCAGACTGGACGGCATCTCTTGAGGGGGCATGGAATGGCATGGCAGACTGATGGCAAAATGCTTACATACTAAGGTGATTAATAAGTTGGTAGTCATTATCCAACTAGTGGGGAAAATGGCTTTGAAAATATGAAAAGAGTTTAGAATGAAAAAGGTTACAACTAAACCTTTGTAGTTGATTTAGAATTGGATTTATCAGTGTGAACCCACAATTTTTATATATATATATATATAATATATGTAGTGTAAATGTGCTCACTTTTTTGATTTTTTTTGTTGTTGTAAGAGTTCTTTATATAAACCACATACAAGTCCCTTATCAGTTATATCATCTGCAGATATTTTCTCCCAGTGCTGTGTCTTCTCCTTTTTGATCGTTTCCATCATTTGAAGTACAATGCTTTTTATTTTGATGAATTCCATTTACCAACATCACTTGTGGTTTTCTGTCATACTAAGAGACCGTTACGAAATCTAACTTTGCAAAAATTTATTCTGTTTCTCCTAAGAAAAACAAGAAGTCTTAACTAAAATGTAGTCTTAACTCTTATACTTAGCTCTATGAATTTTCTTTTTAGCTAATTTTTATAATGATGTGAGATAGGGCTCCAACTTTATTCTTTTGTCAAAACAATTTTTTTACATTCCTACTGGGACTTCGTTAATAGCAGGAAGATTGTTTATAGCAGGGGTGGAAGTAAGTCTCAGACCCCTACCCCTACCATCAGTGACACACAATGATAAATAAGCAGTTGTGGTTGGGCACAGGGATACAGGTTCTTCTGTAGAAGTGGAGGACTGGCGCTCAGACAGATGAGGATAGGAGCTAGCCAAGTCCTAATTAAGTTTGCTTTCTCAGAATATATTTGTTTGAAAAAGGGAAAGAGGGTTTATATTAAGTGGTAAGACTGGACAGAATCAGGAAAGATGGGATGTCTTTTAGTACTTTGTGGAATGATGTTTTGTTTTTCAATGTGTGTACTAAATATCTTTATTCAGTGTCCCCCCGCCCCCGTCCTGCCCCCTGCAAGCTTGTCTTCAGTGAAAATGATGAAGTTTTGCCATACTGGCATTTCCACTGACACAAGATGATGGTAGGTGGTTTATTGACTCAGCATTAGACACAGGGTCACAGAGTAAGAAAGAAGTCTTTTTCTCTTACAAGCCTTCTAATTATGTCAATTCTTGTTCATCTTCCTCTTTAATAACGAGGGCAGGTCTCAAATTGACGGCCTGCTGTGATCATCAGTGTCTTTCTAGGTTCCAGTGAAAGTAATTTGCTTTCATTATCTTCTTTTTTATCCTTATTCCCTACTTACAAAAAGTGATACTGATTTTCCATTTAGAGTGGTGATATAAGTTAAGCCAAAAAACTTTAAATGAGCTTGATCAGAAGAAAAACATTAGACAGATAATAACATGTAGATGTCACATAAATTGCAATGTTGCTATACAAATACAGACACCATTCCAGAATTCTGATCCTTTATGATTTCTTCTGAATGTTCTTTTGAGAGGAATTTGGGAACCCAAATGATCTAAATTACCTTTGGGACATTGAAGGCAAGGTATCAGCCAAGCTAACGTAGCTTTTACTTTTGTTTAAATCCTTACACCACCATTTGATTTAACAGGAAATCCTTGTCATTAATTATGATGGCATTGAGCATTGAAGTGAAATGTAATTAGAAGTGCATGAACTGTATTACTAAAAATATAGGATCTCTGCAGTGTGTTATTATTGCACCATGGAATTGTAGAACACAGAGAGACATGACTGATTCCTGATCAGATGAATCTGACTGTAATGTGTTAGGTCATTCAGCTCTTGATCTTAAACCTGTAAAGGTATCATTTTGAATACTTCATAACACAGGCTAACCTGCAACTGTTCTGTTAGAGTTCATGTTGGTCAAGAGGTTGCTTCTTCAAAAATCAGGATAGTAGTTTTTAGCCACATTTTTCACTTAAATCCAGTGGTCCCAGAACACACACTTGAATGCTCTCCCTCAGAAAATAACATTATAGATTTATTATTACTGGCACAGATAGTATCAATCCATTACAATGTTTATTGACAAAGCTTTTCCCATTTTACTATTTCTCATCATTTCCTCAATCAGTTGCCCTACAAAGAATTTGACACTCAGCTTATTAGTAGAGATCATAGACACTATTTCTACAGCATTCTGGAGCAGAACATTGCAGGTCCACATCAAATTCAAGCAAAAGCATGCGGGAAATCATTTCAGCATCTCTCAAGGCCTCGCTGGCTCTCATGGAGAATAAGGCGGTGGTGACTGTTCTGCGGGCAGTTTCTCATAAGCAGGTGGAGCATTGGGAATCTGTGAGGATGAGAAAGGAGAGCATGGGCTTGATAACAGCACACATGGTTCTGGAAGAGGGATTAAGTCAAAATAGTTAGCATCATACTTTTACTTTTGCTCTGGGTTGAAACTTGTTCGTTCAACTGTCCATATCTAATTTCCACCCAATGAGTAATTAATGTTAAATTACACAAGTATGTATGTTGAAGCATCTGGGTGGTGGGGGGGATAACAGCAGAGAAAAAAGGATAAGTGGCTTCCCCAAAATTTCCTTGGATTATCTTAATCAGTAGAAGTCCCAAGCCCTAAATTACAAATTTTTCAGACCTGTTACAGACACTGATCACACAGCATCTTTACCACAAGCGTCAATCCTGATAGCTGTGTCTAGAGGCAGTTGCTTCTATTAACAGAGCACAAATCTACCAGGCCCTCATTTAATGCTCACAACAACCTTAGGAATATCTCTGTTGTTTTTATGTTACAGGTCAGGAAATGGGCACAAGGAGGTTAAATCACTTGATGAATGTCTTACAACTGTCTAGTCATGGAGCTAAGAGTCAAATATAGTAATTTGGCTCTGGAGCCAGTGCCCTCAAAAGCTATAATTACTGCATCGATACCGGGACTGTCCAGTAGATACAGAATGTACCACATATGTGGTTTTAAAATTCCCAATAGCTGCATTTTTAAAAATTAAGAGAAATGAGTAAAATTAATTTCACTAATATACTTTATTTAATCCCACTTTCATGTTGAAGTGAGATATTATCACTTCAACCTATAGTCAGTATGAAACTCATTAGTGGATTTTTGTGTTATTTTCCTCAAACTGAGTTGTTGAAATCTAGTATGTATTCCAGGATGTCTTAATTCAAAGTACTGTATCTCAGGTTTCAATAACTGCATGTGACTAGTGGCTACTGTGCAACTATTGGACAGTGCAACTCTACACAATTAATAATAGGTACTCTTTTCCTCAGTTATGTCTATGTTCAGGACAAACGCAATTACAACAAAAAACAGGAGACAAGAGGACATTGTATCCAGAACCAAGTTCTTCCTTTGGGCCTTACATGTAGATGTTTCTTTATTGACCCAGGAAACTCTGGATATGAGAGGACACAATTTAAGAAAACCTCTGTGAATTCCCTTGTTTTTAATCTTGCTATTTACTTTTTATTATGGTAAAAATACCATATAAAATTTAACATTTAAACCATTTTTTAGTCAGTAGCATTAAATATATTGACATTGCCCTTTAAATGGCAATGTTTTATTCATTAGAGTTAAAAGTAGGCATACACAGAAATACCAGGATGCAGGATCTCAACCTACCACAGGTTCACAGTTGTTCTCTTGAAAAGGCAATTTACTGTCCTGTTGACCAAGCCCCTCATGTGAACATCTTCCTGTTAGGGTACTTTGAGTACCAGCATGAATGTTTTTGTCCTGAAATGTGAATTCATGAAGGTCAATGGGTGAGAAAAAAAAATTGAGTGCATTAAAGAAAAGAAGAAAGAAGCTGACATTTTAAGAATGAGTTTTAATCTTGGCCCTGCCACTTATCCTCAGTGTATCCTCAGGCAGTCACTTAATCTCTCTGAATTCCAGTGTTTTCATCAGTAATATTACGATAATGTTACCTACCTCTCAGAACTAGGCTTCCCCCGTGGCTCAGTGGTAAAGAACCCCACCTGCCAGTACAGGAGATGTGTAGTCGGGAAGATCCCTTGGAGGAGGAAATGACAACCCATTCCAGTATTCTTCCCAGGAAAACTCCCATGGACAGAGGAGCCTGGCAGGCTACAGTCTATGGGATTACAAAGAGTCAGACATGACTGAGTATAAGAAAACACCTAATACAGTGCCTGACATCTATTAGTTGGTCAATGAATATTTTTGAAAGGAAGAAGAGTGAAATATAAAACTGGATCTCAGAGAATGATTATAAGAGGAGTAGATCAGAGCTAGGGAGGCAGGAGGTGGTATCACAGTGAGGAGAAACATAGGAACAGCTTGATAGCAGGGACACTGTCTATTTCTGCCTTCCCCGTAATGACACGGAGCAGGCAATGGCACCCCACTCCCGAACTGTTGCCTGGAGAATCCCATGGACAGAGGGAGCCTGGTAGGCTGCAGTCCATGGGGTCGCAGGGAGTCAGACACAACTGAGCGACTTCACTTTCACTTTTCACTTTCATGCATTGGAGAAGGCAATGGCAATCCACTCCAGTGTTATCCAGGGACGGGGGAGCCTGGTGGGCTGCCATCCATGGGGTCACACAGAGTCAGACACAACTGAAGCGACTTAGCAGCAGCAGCAGCAGCATAATGACAGCAATATATCTGAAACACTGAATGCTTGTGTTGTGATAGAAATACTGTGGTTGTAATGCTGAGCTTCCAAGTCACATCACAACAATGACAAATCAGCCTAAGGCTGTTGTGCACTTTGAATTATTGGGGGAAGGGGTGGGTAAAAGCTTATAGTTTGGTTATTTGCATAGGTTGCGGGGGTGATGCTCTCCATCCCTAGAATAGAATGAGAACAGTTTGTGCAAGACAGAGACACGTACCAAAACAGGGACTGCAGAGGCACTTTGCCCAAATGAAGTGGAGTATTTCATTACTGGTGTTGTGTTAAATTGCTGGCACATTGTGATCATAAAAAGCAGACTTTTAGTTGTTCTTACCATCAAATTCTCCACAATAGTCGTTCTCAAACCTTAGAATGCAGCAGTGTCTCCTGGGGGGCTTGTTAAACACAGATTGCTGGGCTCATACCCAGAATTTCTGACATAGTAGGTATAGGATGAAGCCCTATAAATTTGCATTTCTGGCAAGTTCCCAAGTGATACTGATACTGCTGGTCCAGGGCTCTCTAGGCAATGCACTTCCTTATTGCCTGTGCCTGGCATGACCCCACTACGATCTGACCCTTAGAGGAAGGAGGAGGTCAGGTGGGGGCCATAGAAAAGGAGGGTGTATGTGTCCCTTCTAAAGGGACAAACCACTGCATAGCTGCCAAGTTTTGCCAGATCTTTCGGATTTTTTTTTTCAAAAAATAAACTAGAAATTAAGATTTTTACATAAAATGTTACTTTTAAATGTTTGCACCTAATTCCGTTATTTTAAGTTACAGACACAAACATTAACTGTGAACCAAATCCACCAGTAGGGCATGAGCAGCAGTCTGGGGTCCTGGCTGGAACTGGAACAGGAAGGCTGTGTCAGTGTTCAGTGCCTCCTCCGCAGTCTTGTCTGTAGACTGTGGTTGATTATTGGCCTTACTGGGTTGAAAGAGAATGGCATCCGGATGGGTCTCCCAGGGAGAAGAAGTGTTTGGATCATCAATTGGATGAGAACAGACATGGTTGGGGCTGGTACCTGTAGAGTCTGCCGGCTGTAAAGAAGTTTTCCTAAACTCTACTCTGAAATCATTATTGACACTACCTTTTGGAAGTATATAAGCACAAGGATCCCAATCTTGACGAGAGGATCCAAGGAGGTTCTGCTCCCCTCCACAGCTCCCAGTGATATACCTCCAGTAAGGTGCTTAATGGGCTTCCTGCGTAGCTCAGCTGATAAAGAATCTGCCTGCTATGCAGGAGACCCTGCATCAATCCCTGGGTCGAAAAGTTCCCATGGGGAAGGGATAGGCTAACCACTCCAGTATTCTTGGGCTTCCCTGGTGGCTCAGAGAGTAAAGAATCTGCCTGCAATGCAGGAGACCTGGGTTCCATTCATGGGTTGGGAAGATTCCCTGGAGGAGGGCATGGCAACCCACTCCAGTATTCTTGCCTGAAGAATCCCCATGGACATAGGAGCCTGGCGGGCTACAGTCTTTGAGGTTGCAAAGACTCAGACATGATTGAGCAACTAAGCACAGCATAGCGCAGCACAAGGTGTGTTAATGTTAATGCATTCTCTCCCTTTACCTTGATTATTGGTTTTATTCCTTATTTTTTAACCCTCACCTACCATAGGTTAAGAGCTTGATTCACTTCCCCAGTTCACTGCCAATTCTGTGTATTTGGTTCAGACTTCAGTGTGTGTGTTCAAACAGGGTCCTAGGTCCCACCACCAGAGATGGTCCCAGACTCTACATTTTAGCAAGAACCGTAGGTTATTTAAGTGCAGGGGCCCCTGACTGACATTGAGAAACATGACACTGAAAGATGTGAGTGTAAACTGAGCTGTCATTAGACCTTTTGAATTTTTCCCCAAGAATCAGAAGTGTTATGTCCTCAACTTAGAAGTGAAAGAATAAAATTCATAAATATTAAAGCCAACTCCCAATGCTTTATAAATCATTTTTCTGCAGAAACGCATTTCTGCAAAAAAGCAGTCTTTCCTTTCAAAAGATGTTTTTTAGGTCTAAGAGGAATTGTTGGGCAAGGAAGAAATTTTAGAAGACCTTACTTCCAACCAACCTTTCTACCAGTCTGTGGTCAATGAAAGTGGAAAAATAAACATATTTCAAAGCTTATTAAAAGTTGCTTAAAAGTGGTACCTGAAGCATGCATTAATCGTCATTTATGTTTTTCTGTTTTATAATGAAAACAGAATCACCAAATGAGCCACCAGGGAAGTCCCAAAGAGAGACAGGGAGGTAATTATGTAATTAAATACAGTACTTAATGCACTACTTTTCATAATTTTACCTACATTTCTTAGACTGCTGGTCCCCAACCTGGCTTTTCAGTAGATACGAAAGTCTCAAAATAAGATTTTAATATTAATTTTAAAAATAACCAACTCCATTTTTAAACATTAAATGGAACCAGGGAATTTAAACACAGTTTT
Organism: Madoqua kirkii; assembly: GCA_006408675.1. Taxonomy (NCBI): domain Eukaryota; kingdom Metazoa; phylum Chordata; class Mammalia; order Artiodactyla; family Bovidae; genus Madoqua; species Madoqua kirkii. Next base: position 27,782 of record SJYC01098542.1, read on the forward strand.
TAAATCTCAATAAAATTCCAGAAACTCTGCAAGTCACTGATCGAGAGCTAGAGGAGTGGAGGATGGCAGGTTGAACAGCCAGGCAAATGTTCAGTGTTGGAGGCCATGGCTCAGACTGTCATTCTTGCATTGAACGCATTTAAGATAAGAGAGTGTTGAAGCAGAATCGGGGGGGTGGGGGGGAAGCTTGGTTTTTTGTCTGGGTAGCATCAAGCTAGCAATTATGGACAGTCTTCCTTGCAGTCCAAGGGACTCTCAAGAGTCTTCTCCAATGCTACAGTTCAAAAACCATCAATTCTTCGGCACTCAGCTTTCTTCACAGTCCAACTCTCACATCCATACATGACTACTGGAAAAACCATAGCCTTTGGGGGGGGGGGGGGGGGGGGGGGGGGGGGGGGGGGGGGGGGGGGGGGGGGGGGGGGTGGGGGGGGAAGCTTGGTTTTTTGTCTGGGTAGCATCAAGCTAGCAATTATGGACAGTCTTCCTTGCAGTCCAAGGGACTCTCAAGAGTCTTCTCCAATGCTACAGTTCAAAAACCATCAATTCTTCGGCACTCAGCTTTCTTCACAGTCCAACTCTCACATCCATACATGACTACTGGAAAAACCATAGCCTTGACTAGAGGGACCTTTGTTGGCAAAGTAATGTCTCTGCTTTTCAATATGCTATCTAGGTTGGTCATAACTTTTCTTCCAAGGAGTGAGCGCCTTTTAATTTCATGGCTGCAATCACCATCTGCAGTGATTTTGGAGCCCAAACAATAAAGTCAGCCACTGTTGCCACTGTTTCCCAATCTATTTGCCATTAAGTGATGGGACCAGATGCCATGATCTTCGTTTTCTGAATGTTGAGCTTTAAGCCAACTTTTTCACTCTCCAGTCCATCCTAAAGTACATCAGTCCTGGGTGTTCTTTGGAAGAACTGATGTTGAAGCTGAAATTCCAGTACTTTGGCCACCTCATGCAAAGAGTTGACTCACTGGAAAAGACCTGATGCTGGGAGGGATTGGGGGCAGGAGGAGAAGGGGACGACAGAGGATGAGATGGCTGGATGGCATCACCGACTTGATGGACATGAGTCTGTGTGAACTCCGGGAGTTAGTGATGGACAGGGAGGCCTGGCGTGCTGTGATTCATGGGGTTACAAAGAATCGGAGATGACTGAGCAACTGAACTGAACTGAAGGAATGGATACCAACATATTGAGTTTGTAGAGCTTTTATTCCATGAATGACTAATTGTTGTTTTTTTAATATGTAAACATAGAATTAATTTTTCAATTATAGAAGAAAACATATATTAGATAAAAAGTGATATGCATCATGTTGTGTCATCTGTGTCTAGGTGTATAATAGAGCAAATGAGGCTCAGAGAAATGAAAATCTAAGGCCACCAGTAAGTCAACAGCAGAGTGAAACCAAATCCTGATGCCATACAATTGGGTGACTGCTATGTGCCAAGCATTGTGCTAGGCTCTGGAAGTAAGAGAGGAATTTAAAAATACGCTCTGCATCAGCTCCAAATGGGATGAAGAGAAGAGGTGGAAGAAGCAAAAAATAACAAGAAGCAAAAAATAACAAATTACAAGGCAATGTCATAACCCTGTTCTAGAGGTACACATGAAGTGTATAGCAGAGAGCAAAGAGTTATATTCCCTAACCTCTCACCCAAGGCTTTGCTATGGTTGGAGTCTTATTCAGACTCAAGGACTTCTCCTTCCCATAAATGCCACCACACTGGAGGGCTGCTGCTTGATGATTGTGTTTCCCCACGTTCACCCTTTCATGATTTATATCTTGGACACCATGGCAAAATGAGCATTAGGAAAAGGGTTACATGGGACTTCCCAAGCTTTCCAGCAAGGAGAAGAATTTGAAGCTACCGTTTGCACCTTCCCCTTCACCCTGCCTAATTAACTTCTATGCAGAGTACATCATGAGAAACGCTGGGCTGGAAGAAGCATAAGCTGGAATCAAGATTGCCAGGAGAAATATCAATAACCTCAGATATGCAGATGACACCACCCTTATGGCAGAAAGTGAAGAGGAACTAAAGAGCCTCTTGATGAAAGTGAAAGGGGACCATGAAAAAGTTGGCTTAAAGCTCAACATTCAGAAAACGAAGATCATGGCATTCGGTCCCATCACTTCATGGGAAATAGATGGGGAAACAGTGGAAACAGTGTCAGACTTTATTTTGGGGGGATCCAAAATCACTGCAGATGGTGACTGCTGCCAGGAAATTAAAAGACGCTTACTCCTTGGAAGAAAAGTTATGACCAACCTAGAGAGCATATTCAAAAGCAGAGACATTACTTTGCCAACTAAGGTCTGTCTAGTCAAGGCTATGGTTTTTCCAGTGGTCATGTATGAGTTGGGACTGTGAAGCCAAAGAATTGATGGTTTTGATCTGTGGTGTTGGAGAAGACTCTTGAGAGTCCCTTGGACTGCAAGGAGATCCAACCAGTCCATTCTGAAGGAGATCAGCCCTGGGATTTCTTTGGAAGGAATGATGCTAAAGCTGAAACTCCAGTACTTTGGCCACCTCATGAGAAGAGTTGACTCATTGGAAAAGACTCTGATGCTGGGAGGGATTAGGGGCAGGAGGAGAAGGGGACGACAGAGGATGAGATGGCTGGATGGTATCACTGACTCGGTGGACATGAGTCTGAGTGATCTCCAGGAGTTGGTGATGGACAGGAAGGCCTGGCATGCTGCAGTTCATGAGGTCGCAAAGAGTTGGACACGACTGAGCAACTGAACTGAACTTCTCCTTCTCATACTGCCAGGCTCTAGCCCTCCACCCAGACTAGCCCTCCTCTCCATTACAAAACCACCGTCTCTGAATGAAGTGTTGCTAAATGAGGAAGGGGACTTTCTAACATCTTTTGTAAAGATAAACTTTTTTCCCCATTATATATCAACCTCAGAAGCTTTTGAATCTGTAATAAAGAGAGAGGAGAAAGAAAAATTGCAACTCTCCTTCTATCCTGTTGCTCACTGTGGAGAATGCCTTTCTTCACAGGTTAGTGACTCTGTTGATGTTGCTCGTTTGTGAAGGATCCTGGTACCCCAAGACTGGACATCGTCATTTGTTAACTTCCTGCTCGTATGGGTGAAGGAGCAAAAATCCTAATAAAACCACGTCGAGCATCAAAGGAGGGAGTTCAGTTCAGTTCAGTCGCTCAGTCGTGTCCAACTCTTTGTGACCCCATGAATCGCAGCATGCCAGGCCTTCCTGTCTATCACCAACTCCAGGAGTTCACTCAGACTCATGTCCATCAAGTCAGTGATACCATCCAGCCATCTCATCCTCTGTCTTCCCCTTCTCCTCCTGCCTCCAATCCCTCCCAGCATCAAAGGAGGGAGGAGCCTGTTAAAAACCTGGCGGTGCTTTGTGCTGCTGAGGGGTGGACAGTTTCCTGCACTGATGGCTACATGGGTCCTGGCTATGCTGGACTGCTTGCTAATAGAGTTAGAAGAACTTGGAATTCCCAGGAACCCTGGAAAGAAAGGGGTGAAGAGGTAGGGTAAGAAGAATGGTCCACTAAGTGGAGTAACAAAGCCAATGGGAATCCCCAGGATTGGTAAGACCTGGAGTGTCTCATGTACTTCTGTTCAACTGTGCAAGAGGACCATGAAGCCTTCCCCCTTGCCCCCAGAACCATCAGCTACATAGGCAGTCCCTCGAGTTTGCTGTGAGTGGAATCTGAAAGATGGGCCAAATTCCTGGTTGGGATTCACACGTGGGCAGAGGCAAAGGAAGAGTTATAAGACATACACCGTAGAGAAAGATGCATCAGAATCATGAATCAGTGCTGGAGGTGATCATGAGACTGTCATTGCACTCCCCAGAACTTCAGAGAAAGAAAGAGAAGGGAGGTCCTGGAACTGGAGAGACTCAGCAGTATAACTTTACTGACCTTTAAGCTTCGGTATCCACTTCGTCTTCTGCAGTACCAGCAGCTGAGAAGTAGTAGAATTCCCAGAATCACTGTCAGGAGGCCAATCCCTGCAGCCCTGGCCCAAGAAACAGACAAGTCCACCTTGGTATGGAAACCTTGCTCCAGATTATGATGAAACGTGTTCAGTCTTCTCTCTTTACAGGGGCTTTGCAATCAGAGCAGCATCTCCCAGTCCCCAAGGAGTATTCTACCCCACCCCACACCAGGCACCCATGGGCCTCTAGCATGCATATACAGAGACAGAACCATCTCCAGGAGCCTCTCAGGTGTGTGTCCATAGCAGCAGTGCTAAGTGTCGTGGGCCCAGCACCCAGGCTCCAAGTGTAGCAGGTGCAGCAGCAGCTGACCCTTCTGTGGACTAGTTAGCTTTTCATCAGGGCTAGTTTAAAACACTTTTCCCAACTGTCAGTCCACAAAAAAGAAACGGAAATTGACTTAAGGTCTGCTGTAAGCTGGGTACCATGATAACCATTCTGTATTCATTAGATTATTTAATTCTCACAACAACCCTGCCGAGCACTATGGTGAGCACCCTGCTATTGGCTCTGTCACAACAATCCTCAGGGGTAGGTATGACATTCATTTCACATCTGACATCCCCAAGACTTTAGGCTGGTAAAATGCCCAAGGTTGCACAGCCAGAGAGTGGCAGAACCAGCATTCACAGCGACTGACCTGAGGGACCCAGCCTTTTGACCGCATCACCTCTCCCTGAAATGGAGCACTTACAAGGGCATTCAGCGGGTTCCCGTGACTGAAGGCAGATGATTCCACTCCCAGCATGCCTGGCTCTCATTCTACCTCCCAGGTCTCTGGTCACCGCCTTGGGCATCTTGACACACACAGAGCTCTGTTTGAACTCACCCCACAGTCACACTGTGCTCACACACAGGAAGTGAGAGCCAAAGATGCTGGCATGTGCCAGACACACCATAATAACCCATGGCCCAGCAGGGCAGGGCTCCTCAGATGTCACCCAAATACCTCCTGCAAGGGAGTTGCCTGAGATGCATGTTAAAGTACAGATCCTGGGCCCCTGACCCCAAGACCTACTGAGTCAGCCTCTTGGGCAGCAGTGCCTAGGAAGCTGCATTTTCATGAGCTCCATAGGTGGCTTGTGCTGCCTCAACTGAGAACTTCTCAACTGTGGTTTCACAGAGATAGAGTCTGTTGAGTCATCATGCAAATCCTGAAAAATATACTACCTAATACCATGTGCACTTGCACCCCTCAAGGGTATATTTTTGCTGTTAGGACATATTTTTTAGAAGATCTCACCACCACATCCCATTTGACCATGCAGGGATATTAGAGAATCCCACTAGGGTCTTCTGAAGAAATACTCCAGCCTGAATTCCTCTTTGGTGCCTTTGACAGGTTCTCATCTCTCTTGCCCCTGCTAGTTCACTCTAGTAAAGCAATTCAACAATTCTCTCCCAAGACAGCAGGTTTTCAGGAAGTTCTGAGCAGATCACTTAAGAGATGGTCCAAATAAAACCCAGATTCCTCATTTGTCCTGATGGAGTCTCCACTCAGAGAGGGGCCCCTCCCACCGCCACCACCCCTTGCCCACTCTCACCTTGCAGAGTATGTCCTGTGGCTTATGTCCCCATCACAGCACTTATACCTGATGAAATTACTCCCATGCCTAACTCTCCCAGTAGGTTGTAAGATTTTTTTCAAAGGAGAGACTAGCATCTTGAGCTGGTGTACATTGCTTAGCACTTAGAAATGTTTAATCATGCAAATACTTATTTTAAAATAATTCATCATACAAAACACCTTTCTTTAGGGTAAAGCATTGATGCAAAGGTTATGACCACCCTCTTCACCTTGGACTCAGTCAGCAGGTGGAGGGACACACCTGCCCTTCAACCTCACTGTCTTTTGGCAACGTGCCTCTGTTCTATCTGCAAACCACCTCTGGGAGCCCAGGTGGAGTAGACAGGCAAGGCCTGAGGACAGAGGCATCATGCTCTCGGACAGAGGATTTTCAGCCTAGGAACCCACAGTAAAGACCTCATAGCCAAGAATGCAACAAAAATGGCAAGATCCAGGTTTTGGCCTTCTCTCCCTCTTTGCCTCTTTGGCCTCAGAGAAACCTGAGACCTTTTGTAGGACCTCAGGGTCTCCTTACCTCATTGCCAGGTTTATTTCTGGAGAAATAAACACTAGAGAGATTTACGGACCGACATGTGCTGGTGGAAGCCAGAGACTGTGTCAGCAAACGGCAAACTGTAACCCCGCTGGGTCTGAGTTTGAACTTACTCTTCAGCCGTGACATAAGAGTGGTTGTGCCCTTTCCTGGGGGAATCATAGAAGAAGCGAGCCTCTTCTCTTGGCATCTTGTAGGGTCAGCCACGGGACACCTAGCAGCAGGGGCACACAGGTGTCATTTCATGCACCAGAGTGTTCTTACCATCTCAAAAACACCCACAAAGACATTCTCGCTAGGTGACCGAAAACGACATCCAAACCCTCTGTTTTCTCTCTGTGCAAGGACTCGTACTTGCTTCTTTCACAGATGTCAAGTGGGAATTGCTCAGGTTTTTAACCCCTTTCTACCAACTGAAATTTAAGTTCAAAGAAGAAACTACAAACAAAAGGAAAAAACTTTCAAACTGAGTTGTGATTTGTGAATTAATTTGACTCTATACCAAACTTGTAGAGAAATAAACAAAAAGCATTTTAATTCATTGCTTACTTTCCCTGGCTCAAGACAGATTAATAACAGGAGTTGTTTTTCCCTGATGGCTCAGAGGTTAAAGCGTCTGCCTCCGATGTGGGAGACCCAGGTTCGATCCCTGGGTCAGGAAGATCCCCTGGAGAAGGAAATGGTAACCCACTCCAGTATTCTTGCCTGGAGAATCCCATGGACAGAGAAGCCTTATAGGCTAGAGTCCACGGGGTCGCAAAGAGTCGGACACGACTAAGCGACTTCTGGTTATGACCACCCTCTTCACCTTGGACTCAGTCAGCAGGTGGAGGGACACACCTGCCCTTCAACCTCACTGTCTTTTGGCAACGTGCCTCTGTTCTATCTGCAAACCACCTCTGGGAGCCCAGGTGGAGTAGACAGGCAAGGCCTGAGGACAGAGGCATCATGCTCTCGGACAGAGGATTTTCAGCCTAGGAACCCACAGTAAAGACCTCATAGCCAAGAATGCAACAAAAATGGCAAGATCCAGGTTTTGGCCTTCTCTCCCTCTTTGCCTCTTTGGCCTCAGAGAAACCTGAGACCTTTTGTAGGACCTCAGGGTCTCCTTACCTCATTGCCAGGTTTATTTCTGGAGAAATAAACACTAGAGAGATTTACGGACCGACATGTGCTGGTGGAAGCCAGAGACTGTGTCAGCAAACGGCAAACTGTAACCCCGCTGGGTCTGAGTTTGAACTTACTCTTCAGCCGTGACATAAGAGTGGTTGTGCCCTTTCCTGGGGGAATCATAGAAGAAGCGAGCCTCTTCTCTTGGCATCTTGTAGGGTCAGCCACGGGACACCTAGCAGCAGGGGCACACAGGTGTCATTTCATGCATCCAGAGTGTTCTTACCATCTCAAAAACACCCACAAAGACATTCTCGCTAGGTGACCGAAAACGACATCCAAACCCTCTGTTTTCTCTCTGTGCAAGGACTCGTACTTGCTTCTTTCACAGATGTCAAGTGGGAATTGCTCAGGTTTTTAACCCCTTTCTACCAACTGAAATTTAAGTTCAAAGAAGAAACTACAAACAAAAGGAAAAAACTTTCAAACTGAGTTGTGATTTGTGAATTAATTTGACTCTATACCAAACTTGTAGAGAAATAAACAAAAAGCATTTTAATTCATTGCTTACTTTCCCTGGCTCAAGACAGATTAATAACAGGAGTTGTTTTTCCCTGATGGCTCAGAGGTTAAAGCGTCTGCCTCCGATGTGGGAGACCCAGGTTCGATCCCTGGGTCAGGAAGATCCCCTGGAGAAGGAAATGGTAACCCACTCCAGTATTCTTGCCTGGAGAATCCCATGGACAGAGAAGCCTTATAGGCTAGAGTCCACGGGGTCGCAAAGAGTCGGACACGACTAAGCGACTTCACCTTCACTTTCATTTCTCTCCAGAGGTATTATTTTATATCAATTCTTGGACAAATAAAAGGCTATGATGATATAATGGGCATGTTCCTCAGCGCAGCATCCTTCAAGCCCATTTTCCAACAAAGGAAACTGTCCCCAAAATATGAAATTTTAAACTTTGAAAGCTCGTGAACTTTAGTGGTCATTATTAGAGTGTGCTTGTTAAAAACCGACAATGATTCCTCTTCTCTCCTTGCTATTGTGTGCTTTTCATGCCTTTTACTGTTCTTGTGAATTGCATAGGTCTGATCCCCACAGAGTTATATTAATGAGCCCGTTTAAAACAGCTGAGTAGAAGTGGGAAAGGGGAGTGGAGAGTTCACCCCATGAACCCTTTCCTTGGGGCATTTCATGTGTCTTTTGTGCTTCCCAGTTGTAAAGAAGTCACACTTGACCTTACTGATCATCTCAGGTGAATAATGTGGGGATGAACTCTGTTCAAAATGACAGACACAAAACAAATTCTGCATTAAGTTGTTTTCTGTAAATCTACACCTCCAGTTTCCAGCCTTGGCAAACAGTGGCAGGACAGCAAATGTACTTCATCCTACCTGAGCCAAGAAAAGTGGTTCTTCAGGGGACTAGACACAGCTGTTCGTGAGCCAGTTACAGCCTGAAAAACTGCTTTTCCTGGTTCTCTGCTTTGCTTCCAGGCAGTCTAGAGGTAGGACCTAGGAGGAGACTTTGTGAACCCTCAAAAGTCGGAGAATTGTGAATACTGAGGAGAATTCTGCTGACATCCAGTATCAGTGAGGCTGGAGGAGTCCACTGGAATCTCCCAAACCCTGTTCTGTTCTGAAAGAGTGGGTAAAAAGGCATTGCTCTTACCTGCCTTCCTGGGACCAACTCCGTGTGCTGGCTGCCGTTTGTGTGAAGATTGCTTCTCTGGCTCTTAACCTTTTTCATTTTTTTTCCCCCTGGTCTTGAGTCCCATGTTAATACGAGTTTAGATTTCTGATGGGGTCGTTTGTGATTGCTTAATAAGCGTGAAAGAAACCAACTTCATTCCTCTCTTCAAAAAGTCACGGCTCACTGTGGCCTCTTTTTTCCCAGGTTTCATCTTAGGGGAGTCATTAGTTTTAATGCTGATCCCTCATCTGTAGGATTGCCAGATAAAATACAGGCTTTCCAGTTACATTTGAATGTTAGGTAAGCAATGAATAGATTTTAGTATAACTGTGTCCCATGAGATATTTTTAGTGCAAAAAATTATTTGCTGTTTACTTGAAATTCAGTTGTAATGGGGTACCCTCTACCCGCCCTCATCTTCACCTCAAAGTGTGGGTGAGCCTTTGGTCTCAGGCCTGAAGGTTATCTAGGAGCACAACCTCCTGATCAAGAAGAGGAATTAGAAGATCCCTGAAACTTCCTGAGCTAAGCTCCCAGGTTTTTGTGTGACACGCTCAGAGATGACTGTCCTCTGGGAAGAATGAGTTTCTTGCATTGGTAAGGAGCAGAGAAAATTTCCTCTTTGAAGGTGGATATGACCTACCTAGAATTTAATTGAAACCAGGGCTAATTCAACCTACATAGCCTGCTCTGAGAGTCAGATGTGTACAGCCCAGAAGCATTTCAGTGGGACAGAATTATTGCTCACCAGCTCTCTGTCAGAGAAGGCAATGGCACCCCACTCCAGTACTCTTGCCTGGAAAATCCCATGGATGGAGGAACCTGGTGGGCTGCCGTCTATTGGGTTGCACAGAGTCAGACACAACTGAGCAACTTCACTTTCACTTTTCACTTTCATGCACTGGAGAAGGAAATGGCAAGCTACTCCAGTGTTCTTGCCTGGAGAATCCCAGGGACGGAGGAGCCTGGTGGGCTGCCATCTATGGAGTCGCACAGAACTGGACACGACTGAAGCGACTTAGCAGCAGCAGCAGCAGCTCTCGGTAACCATTGTAAACAAGCAAAATCTAAACAAAACACCCACCAGAATTAAGGAATGTGAGAGTTCTCATCAGCCAAGCACTTAGATTAAATGACCACCAAGATTCCCCTTTACTGCTTCCTTGGTAGTTCAGATGGTAAAGAATTTGCCTGCAATGCAGGGGACCTGGGTTCGATCCCTGGGTTGGGAAGATCTCTTGGAGAATGGAATGGCAACCCACTCCAGTATTCTTTCCTGGAGAATTTCCATGGACAGAAGAGCCTGGTGGACTGCAGTCCATGGGGTTGCAAAGAGTTGGACATGACTGATTGACTAACACGACTACAATACGAGGTCCCCTTCCCCACCTTGCAGATCTTATGGTTCTTTCCAGTTCCCATTGGACTGTCTTGTGTGAGGGCATGATTGGCACTGGATAATCATCAGTGGAAATGACGTGGGAGAAATGAAACAGCATGAGTGAGGTTGATCTTATTAGGTGAGATCCTTGTTCTCTCCTTTCTGAAAAGGAGAGAAAATGCAAACAGATCTGAGTGACAAGAAGGACTCAGCCATTCACAGATGGACAGAGAGTGTTTCATAGAGAAGAACCAGTGTAAAGGCCCCACAGCAGAGAAAGAATTAGACTTGGTCTGGACTCCCAGAACTGAGGCTGATTTAGGGGATTTCATAAGAAAATCAGGAAGGATACAAGCCTTTGGTGTCAAGGGATTTGAGGAGAGCAACTTTAACCTGAGACTCATGTTTATGCCCGATAACTCCCAGGAAGGCCTAGTGGTGTGTGCTAGTCTAGAAAGAAGAATGCAGTTCTTTTATTTACTTTATTTCTTTTTATTTTAATTTATACTTTATTTTTTAGAACAGCTTTAGATTTACAGAAAAATATGAAGATAATACATAGATATCCCACACCCAGTTCCCCTATTATTAACATCTTAAATTAGTTAAAATAATGAACCAGTAACTAAAGCCGTATCTCACTCAGATACCCTTAGTTTTTCATCTATGCCATTTTTCTGTTCTAGAATCCTACAAGACATGTTAACTAAAGGATGCAGTTCTGAGCCTAGAGATTCATATGTGCTAAGTTGGACTCAATTAATGTGGCCCCCTGGATGATGAGCACCCAGACCAGAAAGGAGGAAGGTACTAACCTGGATCTCTGGGCAAAGGGAAGCTCCTGGGTCTCATTCAAGTCCCTCAGTGATGTGAGCTAATTCCAGGGGCCCTGAGTGTGCCTGGGCACCGTTCCAGGGTGGAAACTGCAAGGCAGCTGGCATTGTCTGCTCCCCCAGAAGAGGCTCTGGGACCAGGCCCAGCTCACTGGGGATACTGTGACCTGTCTTGGCACTTCCCCTCCAGCTACTCTGCTTTTTTGGAGCTCAGCAAGGGAGCCCTGATCAGATCTTGCAGGGGCGTCTCCTTAGGTCTTTGAGTGGTTTTGCAGCCTCTGGGCTACCCAGTCCTGTTAGGGTGAAGCACCCAGGAAGAGCTGGGTGGCTTCTTTAAATGAGTCACCAGGGACCCTCAGCCTCAAAATCCTATACATCCCGTTTCCTGAAAGTGCCCCCAGCAGCTCCCTTTGCCTCAGCCTCCTAGTCACTGTCCTTGGACTGGCTTAGGCCCCAGGTTCTGGCCCAGGCCAGTCCATCCCAGCCCAGGCTCCACTTGCCCTCACCCTACCCCCATCCGCCTTAGTGATTTCTCCTCTTACCTGGCGTAACATTCTTCCCTGGCGCAGCACCTACCCACCACCACCACCACCACCACCACCAGGCTCACAGCTGGCACTCTCAAGTCCAAACCGCCTGCACTTCCTCTCTTCGGTCTGTGTGACCTTGGATAAATCATAAATCTCTTAGAATGTCATTGCGTGCGTCTAAAAAAAGAGAGTTATTAATAGTATCTACTCACTCCCTAGGTTGGTTGTAAAAGTTAAAGGAGATAAGGCTTATCACCTGCTTGGCACAGAATGAGTTTAAAGATAGTGTGAGCTGTTACTACAAGGTTGCCATACCCACTACCCCTTCGGCCCAGTTCAGACCTGCCTTGAGTGTGGGTGTGACGCTGCACTTCCTGTGCCCCAGACTCGGGATTAGAGTTTAGCACCTGGCCGGTCACTGACTTGTTCTCTGCTGCCACCTGGTGGGCCTTGGTCCCCTTGCACCACAGGCCCCGACATGATGAAGTGGCTGGGACTCTGATCTTTTCAAAACCCTCTCATTCACAGTGCTCAGGAACCAGGGTCCTCTTCACTTTTCCTTCTTGGGGGTTAGAACCTTCTTCAGTGCCCCACAAGACTGTGAGCTCTTGCTCTCTTACCACACCTCGACAGAAAATGCTAGAATATTATGAAAGGCATTGTTGTAAATGGGAGTTGTTGGTGCTGCCCTTTTGTAGGAGAAGCTAAACAAACCGAACTTGTTTATCAGAAAGTGGAGAAGACAGGTAGACATCTCTGCAGTTATTGAAGCAGGCCACAGACAGTACTCTCTCCCTAGCCCCGGTGGAGTCCTGGACCCAGTCAGAATGGCCTTGAATCCCAGCTCCCATTATTACCTGTGTGACCTTTGGCAAGTTTCTTAAGCTCTCTGAGCTTCAGCAACCCCATCTACAACATGGGGATTAATCATTATTACAGAATTGCTGTGAGATTTAAATGAGATAAAATACGTAAAATCATCCAGTGCAATGCCTGGCAAATTACTAAAACTTGAGAAAGGCTGATGCCTCCAGGAATCTCCTGTGGATGTGCAAATAGCTTTAAGAGGGTGGGATAGCAGCATAAGCCTGTGAACTAATAATGATCAGCTGTGGCTTGATAATTGCTCATGCTAATCAGTGAACAAGTTATACTGCCTGTGGCATAAAGGGCCGTTGGCCAGAGATATTCTGAGGGTGCAAGTGGCAGTGGTGAGGTCCAGACAGGAGCAGAACGAAGGTGTATCTACATAGGGGCGCCTAAGAGGACACCCACCAGCTCCCCTACCGCCCCGGCTTGCGGGACTGATTGGAATGATCTTTGGGGTGGAATGCTATGTTTACCGCCATGTCAGATAATATAGAGCCACCTCAGATTCCTGCCCAGGAAATAGTGGGGGTGTGGGTTCTTCTCGGGGACAGGAGGCACATGAGAAGTTTCTTAAAGGAAGATGAGTTTCCTCTGAGTCTGGAAAGGTGAGCAGGGGGTCGCCAGACTTGAGATGGGGAGGGCCTGCTCAGTGCAGAGGATAAGTAAGCCTTTGCGAGTCCCGACTTGGGAGCCAGGTTGGAAAGGTGACATCCACATGGAGGGAGGGTACACAGGTGTGGGGCGGCCTGGTGGGTTTGGGGGACTGTTCGAAGTTCTGTATGGTTGGAGTTCAAAGTACGGAAAAGGAATATAGTCCTGAGGTTCTGAAGCTCAAAGCATGTGAACGCCATGCTGAAGCTTTTGACCCTCATTGGCTGGTTGCGTTGAGTCACAGAAAGGTTGTAAACGGGGGGGAAAAAAACACTGAGGCTGACCAGACTCGGGGTCAGTCTGTTTTCCAGTGTCAGGTATTTAACCTACCTCCTGGGTGGCTGTGAGGATTACATGCGCTGTCGTTGTGTGTGGAAACATTTTGTGAACCGTAAATCATATTGACATGAAACCTAGAAGCAGCAGGCTCCCCTTAATGTCGGGGCAGGGTGACACGGAGGGATGAATAGGAGAAAGCCTGGGTTTTGGATTCTGGTTCTGAGTCAGATGCTGGCTCTGGCCTGGACTGACCGTGGTCCTCAGGCATGCGAGGTTCTTGGCATGCTGATCTGCTCATCTACAGAATGGGAGCAGTGTCTGTCTCTCTGGGGGGCTGTCAGGGTCACATGCCTGGTGTGCGAGGGACTCTTGCATTAGTCAGATTCTTTGCTTGCTGGCAACACAAACTTGACTCTGGCTACTTAAGGATATAAGAAAATTAATGGAAGCTTATCGAAGTGACCCACGTAATTTAAAAAACAAACAAAAAACCTAAGCATACCAAATCTTAAGGAATAGAGCTGAGTTCTACTTGGACACAGGTGGTAGGAATTAATTAACAGATGACTAAGAAATCAGTTCTGACTAGTTCCTCCTTGTTCAAGTGTGAGATTTAAATTGATTGGAGGATCTTGCTTGGGGTCTCATACCAAACCCTTGTTCAGGCATGGACTAATGGTGGGGGCAGGGATGCTTAATACCCCATCAAGGCTGATGAAACAGAGAAGGAGAAATTTTCAGAGGAATCTGGTTTTTTTGTTACCAATATAAGAAGGAAGGGATGCAGGAAAGACAGACAGACCTTGACCACATTTGGCAGATGATGGCTGTCACAAGGCTCCCCCAGGAGGATTTATCCCTGAGAAGTCTCCCTAGATTTTTCTGTTTCCTAATCAGCACGGGGAGAGGAAATCCTGTGGGCAGAGACTTTGGAAGGCCGCCAGATGTTCCCTGTTTGTACTCCCTTCCTACCACTTCCTCTGTGGTGGTGACCTGTGTGCTCATCTCTGATGTGTCCATGGATTCCTGAGCCCCCTGGTTGTAGGATTCACGAATCTCCATATCTCTAGTGCCTGCTACAGAGCCTGGCCCATGATGGAACCTCAGTGAACTGAACTCTTGCCCCATCTCATCCCCAATGAAGTTTTTAGGAGGTACAGTCATCAGAGAAAAATGGGATAATATTTCAACATTAAGGACAACACAGTTGTCTGCTTCAGTTAAAAGATATTTTTATCTTTTAACTTTTGAAAGAAATCCTCCTTTCCCTGCACAGCTACCATCTCCTGGAGCCTGGTGTCTCTCTTGGCAGGTATTGCCCTGAAGACTTGGTGGAGGTTTAGTGATGGGAAAGGGTCTTAATCACTGTTCACAGCTCTTCAGCACTGCCTGCCACGTACAGAGGAGTGCTCAGAGGAGAAACGGGCTCTCAAATGTGCCCTGGGTGCTGTCATATTGAGGAAGGATAGCCATGATCTCCAAGCCTCCCTCTTTCCTTTTAGTATCAAAGAGCTAAAAGGGTTAAGAAGTTTTTGCAAATAATAAACATTTGAAGGATTAGCTGCCATCTTCCTCTATGTCTCTGGAAACACTTTTTCCAGATTTCCTTCCATGGCCACAAAATCTACAATCCCAGGAGAAATTCTGGCTTCTAAGGGCTGACATTTTGATGTTCCCATAGTTTTCTGTTTTTTAAGATTTATTTCTTATTTATGACTGTGCTGATTCTTCATTGCTGTGGATAGGCTTTCTCTAGTTCCAGCAACCGGGGCTGCTCTTCATTGCAGCGCGTGGGTTTCTCATTACGGTGGCTTCTCTTGTTGCAGAGCATGGGCACTTAGGCTCAGAGGCTCAGTGGTTCTGGTTCCCTGGCTCTGGAGCACAGCTCAACGTTTGTGGCCCACGGGCTTAGCTGTCTCAAGGCATCTGGGATCGGAACCCATGTCTCCTGCATTGTGAAGTGGATTCTTAACCACTGGACCACCAGGGAAGCCCCATAGTTTTTATATTTTGACAGAGTAACCATTTATATTGAACTTTTGGCTGTGTTTCAGTAAGAGAAGGCCATTTGGCTCACCCATAAGATGTGCTCCGTTCTCCCTTCCTGCTGGTCTCCTAGAATGCCTGGAAATAACCCCAGACCTTAGACAGATAAAAATACCAACTGTCTCTGTGTAAAAGGAGTATTTTCTGCGTGTGAAGCAAAAAAGAACAAACTCAATGGGGAGTTAAGCAACTTCATTTCATCCACCGGGGGTGAGATCCTGGGATTTCAAGAACAATGTTGGGATAACAGGGAAGAGGTGGAACTTGAAATTGCCGAAGGTCAGAGTCGTGCTTTATACCTTCTTTCAACTTTCTGTAGAGATGATGGGTGGATATGCTATGTCAGAGTTTTTAATTGTTAAAGAATTCAATGCTGATTTTCTTTTACAAAGAAGTTTCTACATAGCATTTAAATTTTAATTGTTATGTTAAAAATAATCTGGTTAACTTGAGTTATCATCTGAAGGGGAGGTCCAAACTCTGGGCTTTTTTTTTTTTTTTTAGCATAGTCATGGATTGGATAAATCCATCATTTCTAACATTCTGCTGGTAAACAAGCCAAAACCTCAATAGACTGACCTTGTGAGTCAAATCATCCAGTTGCCTTATCTCTGTGATACCTTCCTGTGTGTTGTACCTGAGCTTATTTGACTGGACCAGCCCAGTGTCCATTTGTCAGTTAGTTTAGGGGAGCTTCAGGGGCCCAAGTTGGCACTCTGTTTTAAAGAGGCAGTGTTTGCTAAGTCGCTTGTCATGTCTGACTCTTTGCAACCCCATGGACTGCAGCCCACCAGGCTCCTCTGTTCATGGGATTCTCCAGGCAAGAGTACTGGAGTGGGGTGCCATTGCCTTCTCCACTGTTTTGGCTAATGAGGCACAAAAACAGACGGGACAGCCATGAATCACAAACTTCTCCTCCCTCCCCTCCTCCAGGCTCATCAAGCTAGAGATGCAGGCAAGACCACATGGTGGCAAGCTCAGGCAGAGAGCTGGGTCTGCAGTTGCTGCTGGTCCATTGCTCTGAGGCTAAGTCATCCTGGTGTGTCTGAAACCTTCACCATCCCCAGTTCTCACCGGGTCTCTGGTGGTCCCTGGTTCATAGCCTAGTAATGTTGCTGTTTCCTGTGGTCAGAGGTCTCCTTTACATGGCTTCTGATGCTTTTTTCTCCCCTCTGGTCTTGAGTGAGACTGCCACCTGGAAAGCCTAGCTTCTGGCTGGACAGGATATCATCTTGTGGGCAGGTCTGGGCCTTCCTCTTTCCTCTCTCCCCACCCAGGAGAGGGCAGGCTCCCAGCCCAGGCAGAAGCAAAAACCTTCATCCATCCCTGGGCCAAGTCACTGTACACGAGTTTCCCTGCTTCCTGGGAGCTCCCTCCTTCCCTTTCCCTCTTGGTTCTGAGTCATCCTTCCTTCCAGGCAAGATATTCTGTTAAAAGCACACATTATGTGTGTGTGTATGTGCACGAGCATGTTTTATTTCAGGAATGTGAAATAATTTTACCTTTAAGTATTTCTTTTCTAACATTCTTCTTTTCCTAGACCTGAATTTGTGTTTTTTGTTGTTGTTTTTAAATAAATTTAAAGAGAACTATTTTTCTACTTTTGGTTGCTGCCTGCAGGCTGTGTCTAGTTGTAGGGAGTGGGGGCTACTCTTTGTTGCGATGCACAGGCTCTAGGCATGCAGGCTTCAGTAGTTGACGCACATGAGTTCAGTAGTTGCAATACACGGACTTAGTTACTCCGAGGTATGTGGAATCTTCCTGGATCAGGAATCAAATCCATGTTCCCTTCATTGGCAGGCAGATTCTTCTCTACCACCAGAGAAATCCTAGACGAATTTCTTCCCTGGACGATTCCTTCTCTCTAAAGAACTTCTTTTAACATTTCTTTAAGGCAGCTCTCCTAGCAACAGATTCCATTTTTGTTTGCCTTAGACAAAGTTTTTACTTCTCCTTCACCTTTGAAGAATAATTTCACAGGATACAGAACCCTAAGTTGGTGTTTTTTCCTCTTAACACTTTGAGTATTTCACACCACTCTCTTGCTTGCATGATTTCTGAGGAGAAGCTGGATATAATTCTTCTTGACTGCTCTATAGGTAAGGTGTTTTTTTCCTCTGACTTTTTGGGTGATTTTTTTCTTTTATCTTTTCTTTTCTGTAGTTTGGATATGATATGCTTAGGTGTAGTTTTTGTTTTCATTTATCTTGCTTGGTATTCTCTGTACTTCCTGTATCTGTGGTTTGGTGTCTTGACATTAATATGGGGAAATTCTCTGTCATTATTTCTTCAAATATTTATTTCCTCCTCTTTCTTCTCCTTCCAGTGATACTTTTAAAAATCAAAGATCTTTTTCCTCTAAACTTTTGCACTGATGAGGTTCCTACATGTCCAACCTGGAAAAGATTGTTGGGCTTGTAAGTACCGTTTCAGCCTCATTTGCCAATACACATAGCATAACCACTGGACCTTCGCGTGTATGAATGCATTTTGGACATCAGATGGAATGTGGTTAAACTGCTCTTCTCATCCAGCTCCTGATCTTACAGGAAACCAGCCCCCTCCCCACATTTCACTGCCCTCCCTGGCGTTGCGTCTTTACACGTCTTCCTCTTACATTTGTGTCTACTCTGCTGGCCTGTTTCTGCCCCATGTCAGTTCAGAAGCAAACTCAAGCTCTCTTTCTGTGGTTTGCACCAAAAATTCCACTGAAACCACTCTAGCTAATGGTGGAGATGCATAGCTGAGATGTTTAGCAGTGTACTGAGGCCTGAAGCATGTTAAAGAAAAAAAGATGGACTGATGCAGATAGAAATGCACAGATGAGTAGATGTGGTAAGATGTTAGTTGGAAAATCTAGGTATATGGCTGGTTGCTTTCATTTTTGTTTTGTTTTGTTTTAGATTTTCTATATATTTGAAAATTTCCACAATAAAATTTTTGGGGAAAGATTCATTACACCCAGCATTTTGTGATTTTTTTGGTAACTTGAATGAAGAAGGAAGGGGTTGAAAAAAATGACATGTGTGTGCATGCTAAGTTGCTTCGGTGGTATCCAAATCTTTACAACCCTATGGACCATAGCCCACGAGGCTCCTCAGTCTATGGGATTCTCCAGGCAAGAATACTGGAGTGGGTTGCCATTCCCTTTTCCAGAGAATCTTCTGTACCCAAGGATCGAACTCAGGTCTCCCACGTCTCCTGCCTTGCAGGTGGATTCTTTACTGCTGAGCCACCAACAGGCATTCAGCCTTCTGCAACTTGCCCTCTTCCAAGCAGGGAAGTCCCATCCACCCCTTCAAGCCCCCTGGAACCTCACTCTCAAGCTATGTAGAGTCACTGAAGAAACAGTGCTTTACCTGAAAGGCATCTACAAACATCTCTGTCTCCTGTGAGGAATTCCCAAGCCCGCATCAGGCCACCGCAGCTCCAAACTTAGAGGCCTCAGGGCCTCTGACTTCTCCTGAATCTTCTTCTCTCTATCACAGCAGCCTGGAATTTACAGTTTTGTCACTTTCATGGAACTGTCAGGCTTTGGAGGAAGTCTAAGACACCACAGAGCTGTAACTCCAACAATCTCTTTATTTCAGTGGCATCTATCTTACCTTCCTGTGGCTGTTGTAACAAATTACCACAGACTCAGTGGCTTAGAACAACAGAAACATTCTCCCACAGGTCTGGAGGCCTGAAGTTCAGAGTCCATTTCACTGAGTCGAGGTCAAGGTGTTGGCCAGGTCACTGTCCTCCTTGGAAGTCCCAGGGGAGAATGTTTTCCTTGTTGCTTCCAGCCTCGGGTGGCTGCTGGCTTCATTACTCTCCTGTCAGCTTCTGTGGCCACACCGCCTCTGTCTTCCATCTGTGGTCAAATCTCCTTTGCTCTCCTTTTGTAAGGATACTTGCAATTGTATTAATGTTTAGGGCTCTCCTCGTTAATCCAGGATAATCTGCTCATCTCAAATTCCTTAATCTAATAACATCTACAAATACTCTTTTTTCCATAGATGGTAGCATTCACAGGTTCCAGGGATTAGAAACAGGATGTCTTTGGCAGAGGTGGGGTGGTCACAAGACTATATACTTTTTTTTTTTTTTTCATTCTATTTAATTGGCTGCTCTGGGTCTTAGTTGCAGCGTGTGGGATCTAATTCCCTGACCAGGTCCCCTGCTTTGGGAGGGAGGAATCTTAGCCACTGGAGCACCAGGAAAGTCTCGTGACTATATACATTTAAACCCACTATCTTCTGACCTATAAGGCCAATATTATTATCCCAATTTTAAAGATGAGAAGACTGAGATTCAGGAGGTCATTATCAAAGATCACAGTTAGCAAAGAAGTAGAGCATTGCATTGAACTCAGTTTTGTGACCTTGAATTCAGCAACCTTACCTGGTATAGGATGAATCTGAGCCAAAAACCACTAACAAAGAACAATCATTAACAAATACCATAGTCGGAGCTATGTTTACACTTGTATGTTAACCAGTGGTCTGTGGTGAAATCTCCTTCAAGCTTAACTTCTCACTAAGAGTTGGAGTCCTGAAACTGCAAAATACTTGCACACAGGTCTTTCCTGGCTGTATTGTGCTTGACTTACTGATCATTCTTTATGTGTATGAAAATATTTGGACATAAGAAAGACAAAACTTAAATTCTTACTTAAATACATGTTTACCTTTCACTCAAAACCTGGTTTGGGGGTGAGGAGGTAGAGTCCTAACCACTAGACTGCCAGGAAATTCCCCACACCTTATTTTCGATCAATTATTCTGCATGTAGAACCACAGACAAGCCACTTCTAGCCCCTCCCTCCATCTGTAAGTATGGGTAGATTAGTGGAGAAGCTTGGAATAGATGGTCTCTGAAGGTCCTTCCAACTCTATCATGCTTTGATCCAACTGTGAAACTACAAACAGGGCCAGGTCTGTCAGATAATGTCAGTCTCTGTGTCTTGGTGTGTGTTCTTCATGTCCTATGACCCATTGCCAATCACATCACGTTTGTTTAGAGAAGCCCTGGCAGGCAGCACTCACAATGAAGCGTTCATCCATGTTTGTCCAGTCTTGAAAAAATGGATCCTAATCCCTGAAAAACAAAACAAAACAAAACAGGCTACACCCAAACTCTAGTACCTTTGATCAAGACAGAAACTTCAGCCTGAGAAAAGAGCACAGCAAAACAAAAGCTTCGCAAAGACATATTTCTGAATTTTTTTAAATTTAAGTTTTATTATTTAGGTTTGGCTGTGTTGGGTCTTCACTGCTGCATGGGCTTTGCTCTAGTTGTGGTGAGTGGGGCTGCTCTCTAGTTGGTGGCTGCTCCTGTTGCGGTGCATGGGCTTCATTAGTTGTGGCTCCTTGGTGCCAGGAAGCAGGCTCAGTAGTTACGGTGCACAGGCTTAGTTGCTCTTTGGCATGTGGGATCTTCCTGGATCAGGGATCAATCCTACATCGGTTGCACTGGCAGACAGATTCTTTACTACTGAGACACCAGGGAAGCCCTCTGAATTCTATATCATTTGAAAATAGTCCCCAAGCAATTTCTTATCTAAAAAAAAAAAGCAAAATTATATAAAAACTTTGCACAGAAGGAACCAGTACAACGTTTTATCCAGTGGCATTATATGATGGTGGTTATTACATTTCATTGATGGGGTCTCTGGAAAACCCTGTCCTATGCAGAACATTGGGTGCTAACTGTAGTTGATCGAGATGATGCTGTGTCCAGGATTGGCAAGAACTCCCTGTGGTTGGACTCTTGGCTGCTTCCAGGCAGGGTGTGAACTGGTGTGATTTTCAGGGCAGTAATTTGGTAGTATGTCTCCAAAGCCCTAAGAACATGCTTCCCTTTTTGTTGTTCATAAGGAAATGGACAGATGTTTGGCCAGGACTCCTCGCCCCCACATGCTCAGTCTTCTGCAGCTGGGAACACTCCACACAAGCCTTGGCCTTTGTACTGGTTTTTGATCCCAGACCAGCGCACGGACTCTCCAGGCCTCCTAAGCTGGGCTGGAGCTTATGGGAGCCACAACGCTCATTTTGTACCTTTGCACTAACACTTATCCCTATACTGACCACCTTCACCTTTGTCCCCAGGGCCCATCTCCTAATCTTGGTCCTAAAGGATTCACTACCTAAGAGCAGGAGGAAACAAGGAAAGACAAGCCCAAAAGAAAGAGAATATTCCTTCCTAAATTCTTGAGAAAAACTGACTAAAAATGGCCCACTCCTAGACCTTTCCAGGGCCTGGGACAGTGACAGGTCCCAGTAACAGGCAGTCCCACGTCCAATATGTTATCTCAGTTTGAAAGAAGACCCCAAAAGCCTCTGCCCTTCACTTTCTTCACGGAGTAGCATCTTTATCTTCTGAGAAGCCCATATGTGGGAGTTTTCACGCTCTTACAGAGCCTGTCCTCCTGGCTTGGCTGGTTGGTCCAGGAGTAGGTACCGGTGGGGAAGTGCCTGTTTCCTCTCAGGCTCAGCAGTGTCTCTGCCCTTCCCATGGCTGGGTTACACGCCCTTCTTTTGATTACCTGAGATATACTCCAGTGTTCTTCCAACTGATTCCCTTTTTGCTTAAAGTAATCTGGAATCCATTTCTAAGACAGCAGCCTGGGGCCTAAAGAACAGAAGCCCCTAAAGTAGAGTCTAGACAGAGCAGCCCCACATGGACACCAGAGGGTTACATCTGTCATCACCCAGAGCCTTACCTCTCAGCACCATGTCCTGATAGGATTTTTCTGGATCTGTGTCAGCCATCCCCCTCCTGCTCTTCCTTTCCAAGGGGCCTTGCAGGGGAAACTTTGCATTCTCCCTGACAGTAGGAGAGTGTAGAACCTTAGCAAGTCCGTGTTCTAGGATTTTAACCTCAGGATACAATTGGAAATACACACACATG
Organism: Madoqua kirkii; assembly: GCA_006408675.1. NCBI lineage: Eukaryota > Metazoa > Chordata > Mammalia > Artiodactyla > Bovidae > Madoqua > Madoqua kirkii. The sequence continues at coordinate 50,193 of SJYC01098542.1, forward strand.
TTTAACTATGAAAGGTTACAATGTAACTTAGGGTTACATTGTTCATAACTGTAAAAATAAAAAAAATTGGAAATAATCTAAATGTCTAATAATGGTTAAGAGAATTATGGTCCATCCTTGTACTAGGATACTTCGCAGCTATTAAAAATGTTATCTTGAAGAAAATACTTAATGACATACATGGAAAAGTGCTAATAATATAATATGTGAAAATCAAGATATAAAATTTAATGTACTTTATAATCTCAATTATATTAAATACTACTATGGATTCATAGTCAAAGGCCAAAAAGAACCACACAAATGCTATTAACTATTTTTTTCAAGTAATGTATAAATTCTTTGCTGTCTTTTCAAGTATAAGCTTAAAAATGTTTATTTTGTTCGTGATATATCTCAGGTGTGTCTATGTTGATAACGCATTTCTTTTTTAAATATTTATTTATTTATTTTTGGCTGTGCTGGTCTTCGTTGCCACTCTAGGCTCTCTCTAGGTGCAGTGAACAGGCTCCTCATTCAGCGGCTTCTTCTCGTTGTGGGGCATGTGGGCTCTAGGCACATGGGCTTCAGTAGCTGTGGCATATGGACCCCACGCTCCACGGCATGTGGGAGCTTCCTGGAGCAGGGATTAAACGCATGTCCCTGCATTGGTGGGCAGACTCTTAGCCACTAGACCACCAGGGAAGTCCTGGTAACACATTTCTATATTGTGAGTCAGGGTGTTATGTTTAAACTCTTTATAACATTTAGCATAGATTTGAGTTAATAAAAAAATAACTTTCCGAATGGTTAGGATGATGACAGCTTCAAAACTGTACTGCAAATATAATTTTCTTTAAAAAATATAAAGAACCAAAAAAAGAACCACACAAAAATAACTTTATATCTTCATTATGTTTTCTCTGTCTTCTGAATTGTCTATGGTAAGAATGTTTTACTTTTTAAATATAGTATTAGGTTGGGGGAAAAGTAATTGTGGTTTCAAGCTGTGAATTTTAAATCATTATAACTAGGCTCAAACACATCTTTAATCAAAATAGGGCCCACTACAATCAACACATTTTTGCCGTTGAGAAATAATTTTGTTTATTCCTATAGCATAAAAATCCATGCTTCAGAATTTAGTGAACTTCTGGAAAGAATTTTCTGCCTCCTGCTAATTGTGGAAACATTTTCCTGCAAAAAGTTGTCAAGATGCTGGAAGAACTGGCAGTCAGTTGGTGAGAAGTCAGGAAAATATGGCAGATGAGGCAAAACTTTGTATCCTACTTCATTCAACTTTTGAAGTGTTGGTTGTATAATGAGTGGTTAGGTGTCATGGTGAAGAATTCAGTTCAGTTGCTCAGTCGTGTCCGACTCTTTGCGACCCCATGAATCACAGCATGTCAGGCCTCCCTGTCCATCACCATCTCCCAGAGTTCACTCAGACTCACGTCCATCGAGTCCGTGATGCCATCCAGCCATCTCATCCTCTGTCGTCCCCTTCTCCTCCTGCCCCCAATCCCTCCCAGCATGAGAGTCTTTTCCAATGAGTCAACTCTTCACATGAGGTGGCCAAAGTACTGGAGTTTCAGCCTATTCTATTGATCAACGCCAGCTGCAGGCGTTACAGTTTTCAGTGTATCTCATCAATTTGCAGAGCATACTTCTCAGATGTAATGGCTTTTCTGGGATTCAGAAAACTGTAGTGGATCAGACTGTTTGGTGGCTGCAGACCACCAAACAGTGACCATGACCTTTTTCTGATGCGAGTTTGGCTTTGGGAAGTGCTTTGGAACTTTCTCTTTGTCCAGCCACTGAGCCAGTCATCACTAGTTACCCTATATAATCCACTTTTTGTCACACGTCACAGTCTGATTGAGATATGGTTTGTTGTTGCATTGGATAAGAGAAGACACTTCAAAATGACAATTTTTTTTATTTGAAATCAGCTCATGAGGCATCCACTTACTGAGCTTCCTCACCTTTCTGCTGCTGCTGCTAAGTCGCTGCAGTCATGTCTGACTCTGTGTGACCCCATAGACGGCAGCCATGAGGCTCCCCCGTCCATGAGATTCTCCAGGCAAGAACACTGGAGTGGGTTGCCATTTTCTTCTCCAATGCATGAAAGTGAAAAGTGAAAGTGAAGTCCATCAGTCGTGTCCAACCCTCAGCGACCCCGTGGACTGTGGCCCACCGGGCTCCTCCATCCATGGGATTTTCCAGGCAAGAGTGCTGGAATGGAGTGCCATTGCCTTCTCCCCTCACCTTTCTAACTTGCTTCAAATGCCAAACAATGGTAGAATGATTGATGTTGAGTTCCTTGGCAACTTCTTGAGTGGTTGTAAAAGGATCAGCTTCAGTGATCCTCTCAGTTGGTCCTTGATGGCCAGCCACTGTTCATCTTCAAGGCTCTTGTCTCCTTTGCAAAAACTACCACTGCACTGTACATTCATCAGCAGTTCCTGGGCCAAATGCAATGTTGATCTTGGAAGTTGTCTATGCTGTTTTATGACCCATTTTGAACTTAAATAAGAAAACTGCTCTAGTTTGCTTTTTGTCTAACATCATTTCTATAGTCTAAAATAAATATAAAATACATAACAAGTAATAAGTCAAAGCAAAGGACATAGTGAAAAACATACATTAAAATGATGTATAACATAACCATATTTAAGAATATATTCTAATATCAAACAGCAAAGTTCAACAATGTGAAACCACAATTACTTTTGCACTAACCTAATATTATACTTTAGTATATTATTTTTCATTAAATTAGAATATCTTTTCCTATAGAGAAATTTTATTTTTCTCTCTGGTGTTTGCTTTAAGCCTTTAGCAGACAGCTACGTAGCCGCCAGGATCTAACCATAGAATTCTCTCCAAAGCACCTGTTCTCAAGTCACTTGTGTCCCTGAAGCGCTGCACCTGGCTGGCTCAGGGGGCTGCCACTTCACCCCCAAAGCAGGATTAGTTCTTTAGTAGCTGGTAGTTCTTAACACCAAACTAGTAACCAGACTTTCTCATGATCTTTCTGCAATCCCAAAACTACCCCAGGTAATTTGGTAATTCAGCAGATCCTGTTAGCTGCCTTTTTTCAGCTTTTGTTCAGTCAAGGTAGGGAGCCTACAGACTCCTGGGTTCTACAGAGGGGGCAGCAATTAAAGAGCCCAAGTCTGAGATTCAGGACAGACTTTTGCTTGTAGTTACAAATGTACAGTTTAACAAGAAACACAAAGGTCAAGGATCAAAGGTTCCTGGCCTCCCTGTGCTGACTCTGCAGGGTTGGACAAGCCTCTATTCGAAGCTCTGCCACCTGTCCACAGGCACAGACGATGATGCAGGGGAAACACAATCTCGGACACCTTTCCTGACCCAGACTGTCTGTTCTATTCATTCTATACAGTGTGACTAATAAGAGTGAACCCTTGTCATGTACCAGACACAGTTCTAAATGTTTTACATATGTTAACTCATTTCATCTTCAAGGCAACCCTGCATGGTGGGTTCAGTCATCATCATTACAGCACCATCATCATCTCTTTTTAGTAGATGGGAAAGCTGAGGCACAGGAAGGCCAAATGCACGAAACTGGGGCTTGTAGGGACAGGGATTCCAACCCCACTGAACTGGTCATAGAATCTGGGCTATTAATTCTCTTCTCTTTTGCCTTCCTATCTTCTGTCATCCTATCTTCTGCCTTCCTTCCAAACCTGGCCAGAGGTGGTCAGTCAAACACTGTGACTCATCAGCAAAACAGCAAAGAGAATGAATCACCCCTTCCCTGCCCTTTAGCTGCCTCAGGGACCCCTGCCCCACCATTCTGCTCCTTCTTCATTTATGCAAAGAGGGCAGCTGCCAGGACAAGTCAACGGGCCCCCTCTTCTGAAGTGAGAAAGCACTGTAATTCTTCACTGGTTTGGGGAAAAAGAAGAAATACAACATCCATCACTTAGTGAACACACTCTGCACATACACACATGTATAGGTTAACTCATTGGTTTTCAACACCCCACAACTTTTTTTTTTTTAATCATGCTGAGTGGTTTTATTAGAGAAAGCTGAGTTATAGCAGACTCAAGAATTGGCACTGGGGCCCTTCTTGCCAAAGGTGGGCGCAACATTGACAAAGCCTGGATTGTACTATGTAATGCCCCTTGGCCCGGCCAGCGTTCTTTTTCTCTTTTGGCTACCTTGGAAGTCTGACCTCTTACTTTACCAGCACAGGCTGGGGAACCATGGACTTACCTCCAAGCATGTGGCCGGCTACTTCTAGAGTGCTCAGAGCTTCACCCCTCATTGGCCTAGGGTAGCTTTATCCGCTAGGGAAGTGCCTGTCAGGAGCAGGACTTGATCTTCTGGAGCAACACTCTGCAACAAGGCTGAAAGAGTCTTGATCTGGGCGAGCGACTCTTGGCCAGTCACCTGGAGAGTGTGTAGCTCCTGGTTGTGGACAAAGAGCGGCATGTTGCTGACTAGATCACAGACACTGCTGCCACTGTCTTGAAGATGGAGTTGAGAAAGCATAACCTGTGTTACTAAACTGGGGTAAAATTACTTTACAATCTGTATACATATATCCCCTACCTCTTTAGCCACCCTACTGCCCACCATCCCATCCCTCTAAGTCATCACAGACCACCAAGCTGAGCTCCTTGTGTTATACAGCTGCTTCCTGCTAGCTAACTGTTTTACACATGGTGAGTGAAGTGAAGTGAAAGTCACTCAGTTGTATAGACTCTTTGCAGCCCCATGGACTATACAGTCCATGGAATTCTCCAGGCCAGAATACTGGAGTGGGTAGCCTTTCCTTTCTCCAGAGGATCTTCCCAACCCAGGGATCAAACCCAGGTCTCCCACACTGCAGGTGGATTCTTTACCAGCTGAACCACAAGGGAAGACCAAGAAGACTGGAGTGGGTAGCCTATCCCTTCTCCAGCAGATCTTCCTGACCCAGGAGTCAAACCGGGGTCTCTTGCATTCTGGGTGGATTCTTTACCAATTGAGCTATCAGGGAAGCCCCCCAAATGATGTAGATTTATGTTAATACACACAAAAAGTGCTTTTACTATATTGTTAAGTGAAATATGTATCTTATAGAATAATCCTATTTTTGTTAAAAAGCAGCATATATATATATATATATGTATTTATATACCTAGAAAGATAGAACATGCTAAATTTTGATATAATTTTGAATAAGTATGGCTTCTGTGATAAGAATTTTATATTTTAAATTAGTTTTTGAAGCCTCCAAGAATCTCTGCTTGGCTTCCAAAGTCATGCATGCCCTTGACCTTCCTTTGGTCCTTACAGAACCTGTTAACAGTGAGATTTATCAGAACGCAATTACACCCAGCCAGGGAGGGAAACCATGCCAGCCTTCCCTCTCCCAACTCAGCCCAGCCTCATTTTTATCACCACTGGTAGAGCAGGCTTTGCCCATGGTTCTTAAAGCTACATTAGGCTTGGTGCAAGGAGTGGAAATGAGAAATTGTCTTAATGGCTTGGTCCTAAAACAGGTGGCGACGATGGAAAGATATTCCTTGGAATTTTCCAGGTCCCAGATTATGGCCCAGTGTACTTTTAAGTCATTGGATGACAGCATTTACAGAAACTCCTGCTATGAAATACTGCTTTTAAACTCTCCCCTCAGTTGCCCAGTCTCAGAAATGGTACATTTCTAACATTGTGTATTTAATGGGGCATTTGCAGCCATGAAATTAAAAGATGCTTACTCCTTGGAAGGAAAGTTATGACCAACCTAGACAGCATATTCAAAAGCAGAGACTTTATTTTGCCAACAAAGGTCCGTCTAGTCAAGGCTATGGTTTTTCCAGTGGTCATGTATGGCAGTGACAGTTGGACTATAACGAAAGCTGAGCACCAAAGAATTGATGCTTTTGAACTGTTGTGTTGGAGAAGACCCTTGAAAGTCCCTTGGACTGCAAGGAAATCCAACAAGTCCATCCTAAAGGAGATCAGTCCTGGGTATTCATTGGAAGGACTGATGTGGAAGCTCAAACTCCAATACTTTGGCCACCTGATGTGACTAATATGAAAAGACCCTGATGCTGGGAAAAATTGAGGACAGGAGAAGGGGATGATAGAGGATGAGATGGCTGTATGGCATCACCAGTTCAATAGACATGGGTTTGGGTAGACTCCGGCAGTTGGTGATGGACAAGTAGGCCTGGCATGCTGCTGTTCATGGGGTCTCAAAGAGTCAGACACAACTGAGTGACTAAACTGAACTGAATCCCACCCTTAGGTATATAAAATAACACATAATAAAAATTTATGGCCACACACACACAAAAAAATAAATAAAATAAACTGACACTAGTCTAAGAAAACAGCATGGTCTTGGTCCTCTCCCCAAAGACTGGATATTTCACTTCCATAATTACGGGATACTACTGGTGTTTCCATTGTCCTAGGAACTGGGTTTTCAAACTCATAGCAGAAACTGTCTCAAAAGAGTTTTTCTCCAAAGGTGTGCCACTAGAAACAGACGTTTCCATCTCCTCTTGTTTCAGTCTTTCCCCTGATACTTTTCCTCCCTTAATTCTACCACCTTTAAGAGAGACACTCAGATTCTGGTTTTCTGTTACATTTCATTGGATTGCCATACACTGTCTTAGTTGGAGTCCCTTGGACAAATCCTTTCCCAGGGCCCAAGACCCACCCCATGACCCCAACAAGTACGTACCCCTTTATAATGGGAACTTGTTTTGATGGTCAGCTGGTGCCCTGGAAGACTGAAAGCTGTAGCCTTCAGGGTCAAGCTGGGTAATAACCCTTGGTTATAAGACAGGAGTTTTGGTTTAGCCATCAATGAATGCTATATTTGTGTGCGTGTATATATATATATATACTTCCCAGGTGGCCCTCGTGGTAAGAACCCACCTGCCAATGAAAGAGACATAAGAGATGTGGGTTCAGTCCTGGGTCAGGAAGATCCTCTGGAGGAGGGCATGGCAACCCACTCTAGAATTCTTGTCTGGAGAATCCCATGGACAGAGAAGCCTGGTGGGCTACAGTCCATAAGGCTGCAAAGAGTTGGACATGACTGAAGTAAATTAGCACAGCATATTTACATATATATATGGTTTATCGTAAGATATTGCATATACTTCTCTGTGCTATACAGTAGGACCTTGTTTATCCATTCTATATACAAAAGCTTACATTTGCTAACCCCAGCTTTCCACTCTATCCCTCCACCCCCTCCCTCTTGACAACCACCAGTCTCTTCTCTGTGTTTGTGACTGTGTCTGTTTTGTAGATAGGTTCATTTGCATCATATTTTAGCTTCCACATATAAGTGATACCATATGACATTTGTCTTTCTGACTTCACTTAGTATGACAGTCTCTAGTTGCATCCATATTGATGCATATCTCATTATTTCATTCTTTTTTAATAGCTGAGTAGTAGTCCATTGTGGGAGAAGGAAATGGCAACCCACTCCAGTGTTCTTGCCTGGAGAATCCCAGGGACAGAGGAGCCTGGTGGACTGCCGTCTCTGGGGTCACACAGAGTCAGACACGACTGAAGCGACTTAGCAGCAGCAGCAGCAGTCCATTATATATGCACCACATCTTCTTTATCCATTCCTCTGTTGATGGACATTTAGGTTGCTTCCATGTCTTGGCTATTGTGAATAGTGCTGTTGTTAACACAGGGGGTGACTCTCTTTTTGAGTTATAGTTTTGTCTGGATATATGCCTAAGAATAGGATTGTTGGATAATATGATAATTCTATTAACTAACTATTAACTAATTTTTGTTAGTTTTCTGAGGAACCTCCATACTGTTTTCAACAGTGGCTGCACCACCTTACAGCCCCACCAGCAGTGTAGGAGGGTTCCCTTTTCTCTACATCCTCTCCAGCATTTGTTATTTGTAGTCTTTTTAATGATGGCCATTCTGACTGGTGTGAGGTGATACCTCACTGTAGTTTTGATTTAAATTTCTCTGATTAGTGATGTGGAGCATCTTTTCATGTGCCTCTTGGCTATCTGTATTTTTTTTTTTTTTAAGATTTTTTAAAAAGATGGTTGCTTGTGTTTAGCTAGGCAGTCCGTGAACCTCTGGCCACTTTTAGTAACAGGAAAAACTACACTCAATTGGCTTCATGAAAAGAGAGGGGCCAGGAGCCATCTCCCCAGGTGGCCTAGGGAAAGGGAATGACCAGTATCCCACCCAGGCACTGCTGTTGTACCTGCCGAGATGCTTGGACTCTCATCCTTTCTTCTTGTGAGCTGTGTCTGCACTGGGGAGAGAACGTCCCCTTGGCTCTCTCCACTTGCTCAGTACCTCCCTCCACCTTTTATTGCCAGATCTCCAGAGGTCCTACCTTGTGGGTCTGAGTTTCCAGTTAACTGTACACTCCTTACAGGCAAATGCACCTGCTTTTAGTGCCATCTCTGGAACCAGACAAATGGTCCTTAATCAAGACTGACACACAAGGCCCCTGTGTTCTCCTTCCTAAATGCTTCAAAAAGAAGTAAAACCAAGTTATCAAAACTCAGTCATGTACCCTGAGTATAATGTATTTCCTTAAATCTTCCCTTTTCACTCAAATCCAACACAGCCTCAGGCCAATAAAGTCTTGGGCTAATACACTGAGTAAGTAACTGTGTTTTGGTTTTTGTCTCCCTACACACACACACACACCCCTCCACCCCAGGCCATTGTGTCTTCATTGTCTTAGAAAATGCACACATGTCCAGACAGCTCAACTTCTTACCAATCCCTTCACTTTCCCATAAACTAGAAAAGATCCCCTGACCTAAAGTGGGGTCAAAATGATGGAAGGGAAGTGATGAGGTTGGTGGGTTTCAGACGGCTCGGGGCTCTCTTTCCCTGGCAAGACCTCTGAGTGAGAAACCACTGCAGAGGTGTCTCTGGCAGGCAAGGGCCTTTGATGACTTCCCAAGGGCACGAGAAAGCAGGATGACTCCTTTGCCTTCAACTGGCTGACTGGGAGCAGAAATATCACCCAACTGAAGGTACTAGAAAGGCAGGAACTCAAGTATCTCAGCAAGGGTTGGCAAAGACAAACCATGGGGCCCTGACACAGCTCCTGTTTAGTGAGCTTTCTTTCCAGTATTCCTGGGAACTGGGCACTTGACACAGAAATTGAGTTGAGATGCAGAAAAATAAAGCAAATGTCATGTCTTGCTTCCTGGGTCTGGGCTGATACACCCTGCACCACGCTATCTAGTGTTCTTGCAGGAAGATTGTCCCAGTGTCACAGGCAAGGAGCTGAAGAAAGAATGAGGATGGAGAACAAGATGTGGGTTGTCCAGGTTTCTCAGGAGCATGATTTTGGGGTGTCCCCTTCCTGTTGTTCTGGCCAAGCAGGACACCTGCTTTGGAGTCACTGTCTCAGTCACTGTCTCACTGTTCTCTCTTGCCCTCAACCTAACGCCTTGGCTAGACTTAGAGCCCCACTTTCTCTCCCTGCCTCAGCAGAGACTGTTTTTCTATACATGGGAATCATGGGGGTCTGAACACTGGAGACACCTTGCCTCTGGGGCCTTGCTTGTGGCTGTTTGCTCCTTGGTATTCGCATCCACATTTGCACGCATCCGCAACCACACAGGCACACAGACGGCAGACACCAGTGACATCATCTTAAATGTCCAAGGTGTCCATGCAAGAGCATTTTGAAAGAAAAGGTGTAGGAATTGTCCCTGCCACATTTCATGGCCACTAGAGGGAGGACATGCGCCATATCACCAGTTAAAATGAGCAAATGGTTCTCAGCTTCACTCACTCACTCATTCTCTGTTAGTACCCAGAACTGGTCAGACAATGGGGACATAAAAATCAGTAGAATGCTCTCTGTGCTCACTGGCAGTAAACTTCATGCCGAAAATACTGATAATCGTATTTATCACATATAAAACTGCTGTCTTAATAAACTTAACGTAAGCTTGTTTTGTGCTAAAAACGTTATATCAGGTTTCTTTTAATCCTGGTTCTGACATCTGTGTACAAAGGAGTTTTGTTTTTCCAAGGTATGTCTAAGGCCAAGTGTGACAAATAATACATTTGGGTTTTTTCCCCCTGGTTCGTGGCACATAGCTCTTTAAAAATGCTTGGAATCTCCATAGCAATAACAGTCTTCTGTATACTAATGAGATGATTTGCCCCTAAATAACTTCAGGATGGGGATTGGTCTCCCAGTAGTTATTAGAACTTTCACCCCACCCCCAACCACCAGCAAGAGGAAAGGGGCTGGAGATTGAGTTAACCACCAGTGGGCAACAATTTTTTTTTTAATTGGGGTGTAATTGCCTTACAGTGTTGTTGGTTTCTACTGTACAACGAAGTGAATCAGCTATAAGTATACCTATATCCACTCCCACTTAAACCTCCCTCCAGCCCACCCCTGTGGGTCATCATGGAGCACCGAGCTAAGCTCCTTATATTAAACAGCAGGTTCCTACTAGCTATCTGTTTTACACATGGCAGTACACATGTATCAATCCCAATATTCCAATTCATCCCACCTTTCCCTTCCCTCACGTGGTATTCTATGTTTGTTAAAGAAACTATATATGTCAAGTTAAGGAATTTAGCGCTTACTACCTATGGGAAGATGCAAGAGTCTGGGCTTACTGACATCATCCCTTTGATATGCAATCCGCTATCTGAGATCAGTATCTTGTGCTATATCCTGAGTTTCCTCAAGGCTCACCACAGAGTATGGCTGCAGTCTGATGGCTACTACATGGCAGGAATTCTTTCCTTCCTGAGTTCCCTCAAGGCTCACCAGCTCACCATCCATGGTGGCTGCAATCGCTGATGACTGTGACATCCTTTGTGTTTTGTTATAACAGGAAATATTCCATTTCTCACTTCAGTCTGTATGACAGATTCTAGGTCCATCCACGTCTCTACAGATGACCCAATCTTGTTCCTTTTTATGGCTGAGTGATATTCCACTGTATATGTACCACATCTTCTTTATCCCTTCCTCTGTTGATGGACATTTAGGTTGCTTCCATGTCCTAGCATTTAAGGACACTATGTCCTGTAAAGAGTGCTGCAATGAACACTGAAGTGCATATGTCTTTCTGAATTAGGGTTTTCTCAGGGTATATGTCCACTAGTCGGACTGTTGTTCAGTCACTCAGCCCTGTCCGATTCTTTGTGACCCCATGGACTGTAGCACACCAGACTTCCCTGATCCTCACTGTCTCCCGGAGTTTGCTCAAACTCATGCCCATTGAATTGGTGATGCCGTCCAGCCATTTTGTCCTGTCATCCTCTTCATTTCCTGCCTTCAATCTTTCCCAGCATCAGTGTCTTTTCCAATGAACTGGCTCTTCACATCAGGTACCAACAAGTTGGAGCTTCGGCATCAGTTCTTCCACCGGATATGCAGGGTTGATTTCTTTTAGGATTGTCTGATTAATCTCCTTGCTGTTCAAGGGACTCTCAAGAGACTTTTTTAGCACCACAGTTTGAAGGCATCAGTTCTTCAGTTCTCAGCCCTCTTTATGGTCCAACTCTCAAATCCATATATGACTACTGGAAAAACCATAGCTTTGACTATAAGGACCTTTGTTGGCAAAGTCATGTCTCTGCTTTTTAATACACTGTCTAGGTTTGTCATAGCTTTTCTTCTAAGGAGCAAGCATCTTTTAATTTCATGGCTGCAGTCACCGTATACAGTGATTTTGGAGCCCAAGAAAATAAACTCTGTCACTGTTTCCATTGTTTCCCCATCTATTTGCCATGAAGTGATAGGACCGAATGCCATGATCTTCACTTTTTGAATGCTGAGTTTTAAGCCAGCTTTTTCACTCTCCTCTTTCACTTTCATCAAGATGCTCTTTAGTTTCTCTTTGCTTTCTGCCATTAAATGGTGTTGTGTTCATATCTGAGGCTATTGATATTTCTCCTGGCAATCTTGATTCCAACTTGAGCTTCATCCAGACCAGCAAATCACATGATGTACTCTGCATATGTTAAATAAGTAGGGTGACAATATATAGTCTTGATGTACTCCTTTCCCAATTTTGAACCAGTTTGTTGTTCCATGTCTGGTTCTAAGTATTGCTTCTTTACATGCATACAGGTTTCTCAGGAGGCGGACAGGTGTTCCCATCTCTTTAAGAATTTTTCCACAGTTTGTTGTGATCACACAGTCAAAGGCATTAGCATAGTCAATGAAGCAGAAGTAGATGTTTTTCTGGAACTCTCTTGCTTTTTCTATGATCCAGCAGATGTTGGCAATTTGATCTCTGGTTCCTCTGCCTTTTCTAAATCCAGCTTGTATATCTGGAAATTCTCGGTTCATGTACTGTTGAAGCCTAGCTTGAAGGATTCTAAGCATTATCTTGGTAGCATGTGAGATGAGTGCAATTGTGCAGTAGCTTGAACACTCTTGGGCATTGTCCTTCTTTGGGATTGGAATGAAAAATTACCTTTTCTAGTCCTGTGGCCCCTGCTGAGTTTTCCAAATTTGCTGGCATATTGAATGCAGCACTTTAGCAGTGTCGTCTTTTAGGATTTGAAACAGCCCTGCTGGAATTCCATCACCTCCACCAGCTCTGTTCGTAGTGGTTCTTCCTAAGGCCCCCTTGACTTCACATTCCAGGATGTCTGGCTCTAGGCAAGTGATCACACCATCATGGTTATCTGGGTCATTAAAACCTTTCTGTACAGCTGTGTGTATTCTTGCTACCTCTTCTTCTTATCTTCTGCTTCTGTTAGGCCCATACCATTTCTGTCCTTTATTGTGCCCATCTTTGTGTGAAATGTTCCCTTGGTATCTCTAATTTTCTTGAGGAGGTCTCTAGTCTTTCTCATTCTATTGTTTTCCTCTCTTTCTTTGCACTGCTCACTGAGGAAGGCTTTCTTATCTCTCCTCGCTGTCCTTTGGAACTCTACAGTCAGATGGGTATATCTTTCCTTTTCTCCTTTGCTTTTGGCTTCTCTTCTTTCAGCCTTTCATAAGGCTTCCTCAGACAACCATTTTGCCTTATTGAATGTTTTTTCCTTGGGGATGGTTTTGGCCGCTGCCTCCTGTACAATAAATAACCTCCATTCTGTTTTCCATAGTGGCTGTATTAATTTACATCCCCACCTCACAGGCAATAATTTAATCCAACTTGACTATATAATAAAACCTTCACAAAACTGCTAAATGATGGGGTTTGGGTAGCTTCTGGGTTGGTAAACACACTGAAGTGCTGGAGGGGATTCTCCTAGAAACAGCAGGAAGCTTCAGCCCTTTCCCCCATAGATTGCCTTATGCATCTCTTCCATTTGGCGGCTCTTGAGTTGTATCTTTTATTTAAAAAACCAGTGAATTTAAACAAAGTATTTTCCTGACTTGTGTAAGCGACTCTAGTGAGTTGCCAAACCTGAAATAAGGGGTCATGAGAATCTCAATTTTGAGCCAGTCAGCGAGAAGTTCAGGTGGCAGTCTGGGACCTGTGCCCAGCATCTACAGTGGGCATGGTGTTGTGGGGCTGAGCCCTTAACCTGGGGGGTCTCTCATAACTCTGGGCCCTTAGTGTCAGAGCTGAGTGGGATTGTTGGACACCCAGCTGGTGTCCAGAGAACTGCAGAAGCAGTCACTGGAAAAATACCATGCACTTGGTTAGAAATATTGGGAGTAAAGGAGATCAGTTCTGGAAGGACTGATGCTGAAGCTGAAACTCCAATACTTTGGCCACCTCATGTGAAGAGTTGACTCATTGGAAAAGAACGTGATGCTGAGAGGGATTGGGGGCAGGAGGAGAAGGGGACAACAGAGGATAATGTGGTTGGATGGCATCACTGACTCAATGGACATGGATTTAAGTAAACTCTGGCAGTTGGTGATGGACAGGGAGGCCTGGCATGCTGTGGTTCATGGGGTGGCAAAGAGTTGGACACGACTGAGTGCCTGAACTGAACTTGACTGAGGAATGAGAATGGCAAATGGGCTAAATCTCTGACAGATAGAAGGCTTCTGAGGCTATGTTCAGGCTCCAAGGGGAAGATATCTGTTAACTGATTAGTAATGTGCTGTCAGAGGGGAAATAAGGTAAATGGAGGCACATGGGCTTTGTTTTTGCTAACCCAAGCATCAGTTCTTCTGCGCTCAGCTTTCATTATAGACCAACCCTCACATCCATACATGACCACTGGAAAAACCATAGCCTTGACTAGATGGGCTTTTGTTGACAAAGTAATGTCTCTGCTTTTGAATATGCTGTCTAGGTTGGTCATAACTTTCCTTCCAAGGAGTAAGCATCTTTTAATTTCATGACTGCAATCACCATCTGCAGTGATTTTGGAGCCCCCCAAAATAAAGTCAGCCACTGTTTCCACTGTTTCCCCATCTATTTGCCATTAAGTGATGGGACCAGATGCCATGATCTTAGTTTTCTGAGCTTTGAGCTTTAAGCCAACTTTTTCACTCTCCACTTTCACTTTCATCAAGAGGCTCTTTAGTTCTTTTTCACTCTCTGCCATAAGGGTGGTGTCATCTGCATATCTGAGGTTATTAATATTTCTCCTGGCAATCTTGATTTCAGCTTATGCTACTTCCAGCCCAGCATTTCTCATGATGTACTCTGCATATAAGTTAAATAAGCAGGGTGACAATATACAGCCTTGACACACTTCTTTTTCTATTTGGAACCAGTCTGTTGTTCCATGTCCAAATCTAACTGTTGCTTGCTGACCTGCATACAGGTTTCTCAAGAGGCAGGTCAGGTGGTCTTGTATTCCCATTTCTTTCAGAATTTTCCACAGTTTATTGTGATCCACACAGTCAAGGGCTTTGGCATAGTCAATAAAGCAGAAAAATATTCTCATTCCTAGGCTAGGAGAAAGAGACTAAGAGTCCAGAGAGTCTTCTTTTTTTTTTTTTTTAATCTCAGGGTAGGGATGCACGACTTTGAGGTAAGTCATTAAATTCCTCTGAGCATCTATTAATATTTACTCATCTGTAGAATAGAGACCATAACTTCCCCTATAGACCACTGAAGGTTTAAATGGTGTGAGGGGTGGGAACGTGTTTGACAGGTTAAAAGAGCAAGGTACTCCCAAGAGGGTAGCAAGAGCACCCAGAATTCACTGAAACAAAAATAGCTTCTTTGCCAAGTTATAAAGCTCCATTAAGGCCTATTTAGAATATAAAAAGATACTGTTTCAAAAGGATTTCCTTCTTATTAATGGAGAAGGAAAGGAGAAGAGGAAGCAAGATAGAAATGGAATAAGGAAAGAGGACATGAATTGGAGACAGAGCCTTAGCTTCAGGTCTCAGTTCTGCCTCTGAGATTACATGGAGCTGGAAGATGTTACTCAGCTTCCTTGGGCCCCTCATTCCTCACTCAGTGAATGGAGGAAGCAGTGTCTCCCTCTCAGAGTTATTGGAAACCTGAAGTGAGTCCATTCCTGTGTCAGGGCCTGGCCCTGAACCAGGCACACAGGACCGGCTTGGTGAACTCCCCTACCTGATGAGTAGAAAGCACCACAGCTTGGAGCCAGCTCAGTGCCACAAGCGTAGAGAATGTTTGGTTTTAATTGTTACCATTCATCCATCAATTCATCTTCTCTCGCTCCCTTCCTTCCTTCGTACTTCTGCAAGTGCACCTACTTGAAGCTGAGCAAGGAGAATCCGTGCAACATTATTGAACAATTCATGGGGGTAAGGAAGACCCTTTGCATGATGTGATTTGAACATTTCCCCAGCATCCCAACTGCCCTGCAGTTTAACCCCTTTTAAGTTTTTGAGGCTCTCTTTAAGGAACTTTGCTTACAACTCTGACATTTGAACTCCAGAGGAGTAAGTGGCCCGCCCTGGGCAATTCAAGGCAGCTGCAGGCTAGAGGAACGGGTACCATCAGTGCTGCCCTGTGGATGCTATGTGTGGCGGGACAGGGGACAGGTTCCTGCCTTTAGGAACTTATTTCAGTGAGCCAGGAGCTCTAGAATGACTTGCCTGGTGCCTCAGCCTCCTGAGCCTGCCTCACGCTTTCGGAGCCAGTGCAGTGTGCCCTTGCCTTCCTATGAGCTCTGACAGCATTTTAACTCTCGCTCTCGTCGGCGCTTCTCAGCATTTGGACACACAGTGCAATCACATTTGTGCACAGACATGGCTTCACTTCTTGCCTTTCTTACTTCCTCTGCTCTAGGTTCCTGGCAGTGACTCAGAGTCTGTCAAACCACTCATTCTTGCCTTTAAAAAGCTCTCCCTGACTGTTCCACGGTCATTCTTTCTGCCCTAATTAGATCTGGGGCCCCTCATTGTTCCCTTGACAGTAGAGGCTTCTCTGCTCCACTCAGGATCCCAGAGCAGGGTGCTTCGCTCACTTGTCTTTCCCCTTTCCTGGTCTGTAAGTTCTATCAGGGCAGGGATGTTTCCTGGGTCCTGCTATATCCTGCTAAAATAGGGTCTGGAATGTAGGAGATGCTTAAATAGCTCAATGGGGACTGTATCTTTTATTTAGTTATTTTTAGTATTGTTTTAGTTCCATATGAGAAACTATCTTCTAACCTTTTCAACCTTCTCCTACACAGATTAGAGTGTACAGCCTAGTGCTCTGTGCTCAAAAAATCCATGATGAATGCATGAGTGAGAGAAGGAATGAATGAATGATTGGCTTATAAAGTAGCCATATCCCTTAGGGTTTCAGCCAAGTCTACAAATAATAAGGGATGATGCACTAATATTCTCTAGGTCCTTCCCAGAACGTCTCACCACTTTTTCTTCATCCTTCTCAGTATCCTAGAAAATTGACCTTTATAAGACTGTATCAAGGGTCCTTGTGCCCTCTGGTTGGGTTCAGTCAATGGGAGCCACCAATGGATTAGAAGGAAGAGTGAAGTGTATGTAGAGATGATCCTCCTTATTTGTAGATTCTACAGCTGCAGATTTGCCTACTTGCTAGTTTATTTATAATCTCCAAATCAGTGCTTGTGGTACCTTTGTGGTCATTTGTAGACACGCTCAGAATGGTTAAAAAAAAAAAAAAAACCTGTTGCCCAATGTGCTCATTCCCAGCTGAGGTCAGGCAAGGCAACTGCTCTGCCTTTTTGTTTCAGCTCTCATACTGTGAACAAGCATCCATTTCAGTCCGTTAACACCATGTTTTCGCACGTCTGTGCTTTTCTGCTGGTGATTTCACTGTTTTAAATGGCCCCCAAGCATACTATGGAAGTGCTGTGTAGTGTTCCTTATGGAAAAAATATGTACGTGTGTTACATAAGCTGCGTTCAGGTGCTCATGGCTGTGAGTACAAGGTTAATGAATCAACAGTTTATATGCCAGGTGACTCAGTCAGTGGTAAAGAGTTTGCCTGTCAATTAGGGAGACCTAGGTTTGATCCCTGGGTCCGGGAGAATCCCCTGGAGAAGGAAATGGCAACCCATTCCAGTATTCTTGCCTGGAGAATTCCATGGATATATTGAGGAGCTTGGCGGGCTACAGTCATGGGATTGCAAAAAGTCAGACAGGGCCTAGTGACTAAACAACAACAACAATTCTTCTTTGAAAGAAACAAACATTAAACAAGGATATGTATTGACTGGTTGATGCAAATGTTGTGGCAGGACCCTAACTCTGGATATCGCTTGGAATCAAAGTTTCGGTGCTCACTAATTCAGTACTAGCAGCTACTTCGTAGAGCATAACTGCCTTGAATAATGAGAGTCGACCATTGGAGCTACACTGGTGGTTTTAGACTTCTGGGAGCAGCTGCCTCTCCTTGCCCCTTGAGGTGCCTGGGGTGGAGACACGTGCCCACAGCAGCTAGCCCTAGAGTGCTTCACTGTCCCTTGCTGAATTCCCTGCATCCTGCCCACACCTTTGTAAACAGTCCCTTATTAAATTCCCTTCATATCACATCTAAGAGTACCATCCTGACCAATACTCAGTTGATGGAAAATCCCAGCTGCTTTCTTTTTAGCACCTAGACCTCCACAGGGCCATGGCCTCCTCTCCTCCCCTCAGTCTGGAGTGGATCTTCACCCACAACAGCCCTTGTTTCCCCATGTCACCCTGACTGCAAGGTCCTACCTCTCCGGCAGTGCTACTGAGTGGAGTCCCCTGACCAGCATCCCTTGGGAGCTTGCTAGAAATGCAAATTGGTGGCCCTCCTAGATCTATTGGGGAGAGCCCTGGAATCTGATTTTAATAAGACCTCCAAATCATTCTATGCACACTCAAGTTTGAGACCCACTTCCTGGAGAACTGGGAGTGGGGAGTGCTGCTTCCAGGACCCCTGCCAGGGCCTCTGACTCCCACCTACCTGGCTTTCCAAGGCTTCCCAACCCTTGTTTCTCAAGATTGAAGCGCAGTTAGGAAGACACACCAGCTGGGGTGCAGAATCCTTTGAACCCCATGTGGTGGCTGTTTCTTAGCTGGCAAGCATGATTCCTTACAGGACAAATATAACAATCCTGGGAGCTCAGCCCTGAAACCTCAGGTATCTCTGAGCCGCAGCCACAGGGCAAGAGGGAAGACAAGTGATGTGGCTCCAGATAAGCTATGCAAAGGACGCCATTTTGGCATATTAATTATTTTGAGCTGAAGCAACTGAGAAACAGCAAATGCAAGAGTTCTCTGCCCTTCCCTCTTTACAAAGCAGAGCATAAATTTCCCTCTTGAAGGTGGCAATAGTTTTTCCCACTTCTTGTACTAGGATGGGGAGAATGATACTTATCATTGTAGGTGGGAGGCTGGCGCCAAGATGTGTCCGCTTAAATAGATCTTACTAAAACAACCCTACCTTCTACCTCCTAGAAGCTTCCTCCATGCGTTTCCGAGTCACTTTCCCATAGTTTATTGCCCCTGGAATAGGGGCAAACCTCTTTCCTTTTTCTACTTACTTCTCCACTATTTATCACTTTGTTAAAATATAAGTCTAGCTACTTTTTTGAGTTTTCACTTGTTTTCTGTGAAGCCCCTGTGCATATAAAATTTGTATGCCTTTTCTTCTGGCAGTTTTTTTTTGTTATTGTTTTTGGGGTGCTTTTGTTTTGTTTTTATATTTTGGCTGGCATGTGGAATAATTCCCTGATGAGGGATCAAACCCTGGCCTCTGCAGTTAAAGTACCAAATCCTAACCACGAGGCCACCAGGGAATTCCCTCCCCTGTCAGTTAATTTGCAGGTCCCAGTGACTAAACTTGAGAACAGAGGAAAAAGTTTCCCCTCTTCCCGTCTGCTTCAGTGGCAAGAACTGACAGGTGGCACGGCCCTTTTGTATTGAAAATGGAAAAGATTTTCATCCCACTTATAAAACACTACTCTGTGGGGAATGGAATCTCTTCTGTCACGTTATTTTCTATAATCTCCCTTATTTCAAAATACAGATTTGAGGCAGCTTATCTATCTATCTATCTATCTATCTATCTATATGGAGAAAGAAATGACAACCTACTCCAGTATTCTTGCCTGGAGAATTCCATGGACAAAGGAGCCTGGTGGGCTACAGTCCATGGGGTTGCAAAGAGTCGGACATGACTAAGTGACTTTCACTCACTCACTCACTTAATATATATATATATATATATATATATATTAATAAGGCTAAAAAAATAGACATCATTGGGGTTTGCAAATTGTTCACTTCAAACATTCTTAAAATGGTTGGCTGCTTTGCTGGAATGCTAGCAACCAAATGTTCCAGTGTTCGAGCATATGAAAGGCTCAACTAGTCAGCTGTGCTGGAAATAGCACCTAAAGTAAAGACTTTAGAAAAACTTAGTGACTTTGAGATTATCCTTCAGGTTCTACACGCTCTGTTGTTCTTGGCTATTAAAAAAGAAAGCATATTTGTTACTGAAATGTAGTTAACATCTTACCACTGAATTATGTATGTCACTTAGATAAACATAATTGCTGTAAATGTCTATATGGTCTTGGATTCAGTTTTATTTTGAAATGGGAGCTTTTTTTGTTTACAGAATCATCAAAAACTAAAAAATGTTTCTGTAAGGCAATGAGTTTCTTTAAACAATAACAAAAATGCCTTGTTGACTCACTATGTAATCAAAATCTCTCTAATTTGTTATCTGACTACTTCAGGCCACTTATAAAGAAATATTCCTTTGCAAATCATTTTAGATGTAGTGTTATAATTTTTTCTCAATTTTTTGTTTTATTTTTAAAATTTATTTTTTAATTGGACAGTTGCTTTACAATATTGTGTTGGTTACTGCTGTACAACAACACAAATCAGCCATAATTATACACCTATCATCTCCCTCTTGATCAGCCCTCCCTTGCTCCCACCTCATTCTTCTCAGTTCAGTTCAGTTCAGTCACTCAGTCGTGTCCGACTCTTCACAACCCCATGAATTGCAGCACGCCAGGCCTCCCTGTTCTTCACCATCTCTCGGAGTTCACTCAGGCTCACATCCGTACAGTCCGTGATGCCATCCAGCCATCTCATCCTCTGTCCCCTTCTCCTCCTGCCCCCAATGCTTCCCAGCATCAGAGTCTTTTCCAGTAAGTCAGCTCTTCGCATAAGATGGCCAAAGTACTGGAGTTTCAGCTTTAGCATCATTCCTTCCAAAGAAATCCCAGGGTTGATCTCCTTCAAAATGGACTGGTTGGATCTCCTTGCAGTCCAAGGGACTCTCAAGAGTCTTCTCCAACACCACACTTCAAAAGCACCAGTTCTTCAGCGCTCAGCCTTCTTCACAGTCCGACTCTCACATCCATATATCACCACAGGAAAAACCATAGCCTTGACTAGATGGACCATAGTCGGAAAAGTAATGTCTCTGCTTTTGAATATACGATCTAGGTTGGTCATAACGTTTCTTCCAAGGACTAAAAGTCTTTTAATTTCCTGGCTGCAGTCACCATCTGCAGTGATATTAGAGCCCCCCAAAAATAAACTCTGACACTGTTTCCACTGTTTCCCCATCTGTTTCCCATGAAGTGATGGGACTGGATGCCATGATCTTTGTTTTCTGAATGTTGAGCTTTAAGCCAACTTTTTCACTCTCCTCTTTCACTGTCATCAAGAGGCTCTTTAGTTCTTCACTTTCTGCCATAAGGGTGGTATCATCTGCATATCTGAGGTTACTGATATTTCTCCCGGCAATCTTGATTCCAGCTTGTGTTCCTTCCAGTCCAGCGTTTCTCATGATGTACTTCGAGGCTCCTCTATCCATGGGATTTCCCAGGCAAGAATACTGGAGTGGGTTGTCATTTCCTTCTTGAGGGGATCTTCCTGGCCCAGGGGTCAAACCCATGTCTACTGCACTGAGGCAGATTTTTTAGCGCTGAGCCGCAAGAAAAGCCCTTAACCCTCTGTAACCCCTTCCCATGCTTCATCATGATGCTGACCGGCTCCAGGTAGAAAGTATGAGGAGGAAGAAAAACCACACCCAAAGGTTTCAAAGTTGGAGGATGAAAAGGAGATATTCAGCAGGGAGGATATGGAACATCTACCTATTCACAGAGTGAGAGGCCACATGGCCCCAAGTTTAAGTGACTATCCCAAGAGACCTGGGTCTCAGTCTCAGGCTACAACCAGTCAGCTGACCAAACCTAGAGAGTCACTTAACCACTGTGGACCCCAACAATTTTATCTGTAAATTGAAGGATTTGGACTAGAATTCCTAGGACAATGCAGCATCTAAGAGGTAAAACTAAAGATTTATGCTCTTAAAAGCCAGTCTGAACACTAGACTCCAACAGATTACCCATGTAGATTAGTCATGTCTGACTCTTTGCAAACCCATGGACTGCAGCCTGCCAGGCTCCTCTGTCCATGGAATTCTCTAGGCAAGAATACTGGAGTGGGTTGCCATTTCCTTCTCCAGAGGAATCTTCCCAGCCAACGGATCAAACCCA
Organism: Madoqua kirkii; assembly: GCA_006408675.1. Taxonomy (NCBI): domain Eukaryota; kingdom Metazoa; phylum Chordata; class Mammalia; order Artiodactyla; family Bovidae; genus Madoqua; species Madoqua kirkii. The sequence goes on from SJYC01098542.1 coordinate 72,009, forward strand.
GGTCTCCTAAATTGCAGGCAGGTTCTTTAGCACTCAGCCACTAGGGAAGACCAATAGATTACCCAGTTCTAGTCTAACAAAAGCTGCTTTGAAAAGTTACCACTAAGCCACAGAGCCCTGGGTTTCTGGCAAGACAAAAAAACCAGATGAATTAGTGAAGTCAGGAAGAGATTATCTTGAATAAAATGAAATGTGAGAAGTAACATGCGCTGCACTGGGATCACTGACTCAACTAAGGGGATAAATTATGGATGTGACCAATAGATTACCCAGTTCTAGTCTAACAAAAGCTGCTTTGAAAAGTTACCACTAAGCCACAGAGCCCTGGGTTTCTGGCAAGACAAAAAAACCAGATGAATTAGTGAAGTCAGGAAGAGATTATCTTGAATAAAATGAAATGTGAGAAGTAACATGCGCTGCACTGGGATCACTGACTCAACTAAGGGGATAAATTATGGATGAAAATGATGGATGAGAATAAATGTACTTTCTGCCTGGACATTGCTAACTCTGCATATTCAGCCATCCACAGGTGCCAACTGTCCTGAAGGCAATCTGGCCTTCAACAGGTTTAATCCGTGTTCTGTTGGTCAAGGTGGATCTGATACTTATAAGCCCACAACTTCCAGAAACTAGGCTCCTACCTACAACATAAGGCATGGATTTCCATTTGGTGTGCCCTAATCAGGCACAGCTCCAGATGGACATCTCTATACACATGTATCCAACATATCCAGCCTTAAGCTTTCTGCATGTCATCAGGTCTGCATCAAGACTCTAAGAGGGGGAAAATGGCCTGGTCCAGTTTGCTAAATGACCTTCAAAGAGAACAAGTCATTGGTAATGAAGAAACCCAATTAGTTGACAATATTTAGACCTTAAATGGCAGAAACCATTAACTAGTCATGAAGAACAAATTCTCTCTGCTCAGAAAGCCTCATTATGTTTGTGTTTATGCATCCCCATCCAACACAAAATATTGCTGCACAAAACAATGAGGCTTTGAACTCTGCTGCCTCAGCTAGTGTTGACAAGAGAAGAGGTGAGTCACGAAACAGCCTGGCATGCCCTCTACCTGCAATAACTCCTCACTTTGGGCTAAATTATGGCTGGCGAGATGCAGACCGCTTTGTCTTCCTTTTTTTCCTTAATAAAAAGAAGGACGTTCCCAAAGGACAAGTGTTACTTGACGTAATTTGAGGAATTACTGGTGACTTAGCAGGCAGAGCTGCGTCAAGAGTGGATTTGGGTACATGGACAGCAGAGAGGAGTGACTTCATCTAAAACTAACCTGTAGCAAGAGATAAAATATTAATCATTATCTCTTGCAGAATGGAAAAAATACAGAGCTAACTAGCTCTGAGATTCCTGACCTCCACCTCCATTAGCTCACTACAAGCCAAAGCTTTCATGCTTCCTCTACTGTGTTTCTTCTTGAAATTTGAAGATATGCACACAAGCTCCAATTATCTACACAAACACCTGTCTACTCCAACCCAGATAAACATCCTCATATGCATGGTTGGGCTAATTTTGAGGCCAGTATTTTTTTTTCTGATCTTGAAGTAGTAGGGCAGTGACAAAAGGCTGTTCCAAGGAAAAACAAGAGACAGAGACTGGGGGGATTGTGTTTAACATAGGATGAGTAATGTAAATATGTTAATAAATAGAGCAAGAGATATTAATAACTTGCAAGACTGGCAAGCAACACAGGAGATGATTATAAATTTGGTGGAAAAATTAGCTAATACATAATTCATGAGTCTCTCAGGGGGTAGGGAAGACAACTTTTACTCTTCAGCCATACCATATCTGTTGCTGTATTCTTTTTCTGTGTGCACATCTCTCATTATGTGCAAAGTGCCTGGAACATTCTATAAATAGTTACTAGATAGATGGAGTGAAGTAAAAGTGGCATGGAGCATCTTCCTTCTAGCTATTATTTTCCCTTCTTATTTTGCTTGTCTATAGAAGGAGGAAGTACTTTCAAGCAATAGCTGTACAGTATAAATGACATCATTTCAGTCATGCTCAGTGTGTTCAACTCTTTGCAACTTTTGGGACTGTGGCCCACCAGGCTCCTCTGTTCATGGGATCTGAGTTGTCATTTCTTACTCCAGAGGATTGTCCTGACCCAGCAATCGAACCTGTATCTCCTGTGTCTCCTGCATTGTAGGCAGATTCTTTATGCATTGAGCTACTGGGGACGTCTCAAACATCATCTATCGCCTTCCAAAAAAGGGGGCTTGGAATTGAAGGCATGTCATTCAGTTATATGTGTCACTTAGTTCTATCCATGTGAGACAATCAAATGTAGATGCTAGCATATTGCCTCAGTGCAAAGGCACATATTCAGAAACAGAAAAAGGAATGGGAGTTTCCATCACTCATCTAGAGGGTATGCTAAATCAAAGACTTAATTCCAACCACTTGCATGTTGGGCTCTGACAGCCAAGCATTGCCCCAGATGGAACACAGTTTTACAGTGTAGTTCACTCATCTATAAAGGAGAGTGAACAGAAATAAATATCCAATGTTAAGAAGATTCATTAGATTTTTCAATTCCAGGTGAGGAGGTCACCCATCCAAGGATCAGCTTGTTCTATGTAGTTGTACTTAAAGCAGTATATTTTCTGACTTATCCTCCGATTCATGCTAAGTTATGCTTGAAGGTACAGAGAGACCCGACTGTCTCCCAGCAGATTTGCAGAAGCCAGAGTGTCGAGTGAAGGCTTCAGATTCTGGCGTTAGTTACACAGATGGCATGTCTCCTGGATTCTGCCGCTTTCTTGTATATCTATCCATGCTTGATGGAGAGGTTTTAGACAAGAAAGGACATAAGGAGACATTTTTCCCCCTATTAAGTCTTGAATAATGAGAGCTGTTTCCAGATATTAGGAGTGTGAATAGGGCTCCATTCCTTCTTCAGCGGCATTTCTAGTACCCAACTAAAGAGAGAACAGGGAGGCAAGAGGTTATGCATGATTTCTTGCCTCCCCTTGAAAATGACCATCCTGTCACTTCCAATCAGTAAGGTTCCCAATTGTTTCAACAGGGAGAGGTGTCATGTCAACTTCTTGGTTTTGATGTTCCCTTTGGTCCTTGTTTTTCCTTTTGACTTTCTAAGATAATTCAGTTACAGGGTTTATGGTGGCTTGGCCGAAACCAGTAGGAGGGCAGAGGAACCAATCAAATTGCCAACATATGCTGGATCACTGAAAAAGCAAAAGCGTTCCAGAAAAACATCTATTTCTGCTTTATTGACTATGCCAAAGCCTTTGACTGTGTGGATCACAATCAACTGTGGAAAATTCTGAAAGAGATGGGAATACCAGACCACCTAACCTGCCTCTTGAGAAATCTGTATGCAGGTCAGGAAGCAACAGTTAGAACTAGACATGGAACAACAGACTGGTTCCAAATAGGAAAAGGAATACGTCAAGGCTGTATATTGTTACCCTGCTTATTTAACTTCTATGCAGAGTACATCATGAGAAACGCTGGATTGGAAGAAACACAACTGGAATCCAGATTGCCAGGAGAAATATCAATAACCTCAGATATGCAGATTACACCACCCTTATAGCAGAAAGTGAAGAGGAACTAAAAAGCCTCTTGATGAAAGTGAAAGAGGAGAGTGAAAAAGTTGGCTTAAAGCTCAACATTCAGAAAACAAAGATCA
>SJYC01098543.1:0-13556 GCA_006408675.1 Madoqua kirkii
AGGTTGCCGGGAGAAATATAACCTCAGATATGCAGATGACACCCCTCTTATGGCAAAAAGTGAAGAGGAACTAAAAAGCCTCTTGATGAAAGTGAAAGAGGAGAGTGAAAAAGTTGGCTTAAAGCTCAACATTCAGAAAACAAAGATCATGGCATCTGGTCCCATCACTTCATGGGAAATAGATGGGGAAACAGTGGAAACAGTGTCAGACTTTGTTTTTCTGGGCTCCAAAATCACTGCAGATGGTGATTGCAGCCATGAAATTAAAAGACGCTTATTCCTTGGAAGAAAAATTATGACCAACCTAGATAGCATATTCTAAAGCAGAGACATTACTTTGCCGACTAAGGTCCGTCTAGTCAAGGCTATGGTTTTTCCTGTGGTCATGTATGGATTTGAGAGTTGGACTTGAAGAAGGCTGAGCATCAAAGAATTGGTACCTTTGAACTGTGGTGTTGGAGAAGACTCTTGAGAGTCCCTTGGACTGCAAGGAGATCCAACCAGTCCATTCTGAAGGAGATCAACCCTGGGATTTCTTTGGAAGGAATGATGCTAAAGCTGAAACTCCAGTACTTTGGCCACCTCATGCGAAGAGTTGACTCACTGGAAAAGACTGTGATGCTGGGAGGGATTGGGGGCAGGAGAAGAAGGGGACAACAGAGGATGAGATGGCTGGATGGCATCACTGACCCTATGGACGCCAGTCTGAGTGAACTTCGGGAGGCCTGGAGTGCTGTACAAAGAGTCGGACACGACTGAGCGACTGAACTAAACTGAACTGAAGCAGATGTTCGGGCTTCTCAGGTGGCTCAGTGGTGAAGAATCCATGGATCCCTGGGTCAGGAAGATCCTCTGAAGAGGGGAGTGGCCACCCACTCCAGTATTTTTGCCTGGGAAATCCCATGGGCAGAGGAGCCTGGCAGTCTACACTCACTGGGTGGCAAAGCCTTAGACACACTTAGCAACTAAAAAACAGCAACGAGCAGATTCTCATAGTTCACCTTTTTAGAAAAATCTTCGGAGGTTGAAGACAGGCTTTAATAAAGGCTTACCCTTACTCTAGTTAGCATTAATGGTACCTTTGATTTCACCGTATGAATATGTGTCCATTTTTATTGATGAAGTGTTACAAAGTTGACTATGGAAACAAAAATGATCTTTATGAAAACAGTCTAGCTTTTAGGAAATAAATCTATGACTTTCCAGAAGTTTAGAAAATGTATGCTAATATTTGTGCTCATATGCAATGTAGCCATAGAGTCACAGATGTTGGATCTAAAAGAGAGCATCTGGCACAAACCCCTATTTTTTAGATGAGGATTTCAAGTCCCAAGAAAATGAGTGACTTTCTCAAAGTTACACAGATAACAAAAATCAAATCCCAGATCATACTAATACCAAATTCAGTGTTCCTTCCACCACCTTACACATCTAAAGTACTACTGGAATTAAATTTAATCTCATAAAAAGTCCATTATGGATTGAAATCCCAGCATTAATCATTTCTAATTTTTCTGCTTTTAGATTATCAGTCTTCTTTGAGAATGCTGTGCTTTTTGTTGTTGTTGTTCTTCTTCTTCTTCTTCCAATGGGAATGTTTCCAAGTCCGTTATCACACTGAAAATATTATGCATTCATTTATACTTCATGTCTGATCAGTATATAATAGTTTTTAATCTACAAGCCATCTAATTTCTCTTAAATTATAAACTAGATGGCAAGGACCTTGATGATTTCATATTACAGCACATGTAAAGTACACCTATGTCTTAACGTGACATGTGATTCTTTCAACTGATTTTCTTTATAATATCTTTGCACTCTGGGGCAGCCCTTGTGGGATATACATATTCCTGTGGGCATTTACCAAGTGACAGTCCTTATAATAGGAATTACTATTCTAGCCTCATTTCTTCTGTTTCCTTTTATTAAGCCCACCCCTTCTACCAACTAGCTGAAGAAACTGATCATTGAAAATATTTTATATAGTCTTTAAAGGACTGCATTCAGTTAATCATATGGTACAACATGATTATGGAATCTGGAAATTGGAAAGCGATCTCTTGTGCCTACCCTGGAAAAATACTTTAAATAAAAGAAAAGAAGTCCTCAATAATCCTTCAACTAACGTAGGTTACAGTCACTGAAATCATTTCTTTTATATCTGGTATAAAACCTTATTACTGCAGTGGAATTCTATGACATGTCTCCTGTGAAAAGACTATTTAATATTGTGAGCAGGGTAGGACCTCAATAGAAAAAGCAGCTTTGTTTTCTTCAGATGTTTTTGTAACCACCTATATCTCTGAAACATATATTTTTACTTCCCTGGAATTTTTAGTATAAAAAGTTATCATGAAGAGAAGTGAATGATATCAGAATTCATTAAAATCAATCTTGGGAATGATTTGCCTTGAAGGATAAAGAGGGAAACAAATATTCCCAGGCAAACCCAAAAGACAGAGTATGAAATTTTACTTGCCACTGCCCATCAAAAGTGACTATAATTTGAGTGGATGAAAAAATTAAACACTTGGCTCCCAAAGAGATGCTCCTGAATTCAGACTGTAGAGCCTGGCTACATCCACAATCCTTATAGCACTTTTTCTTTACCAAAGAAGAGTTTAGATGATATGGAAATTCCTTTGCTACTAAGGAAACTTTCCTGAGAAATCATCTTCCTGATTCTGTGTACCCGAAGACAGCACATCAGAAGATGAAAGACCAAAAGAAATATCAAAGTCAGAAAACTGCACACCATTCGGGCAAAATCTGGTTGGAGAGGAAGGCTGTTCGCATGATTAGTGAGCTTCCCCAGCTAGCCTGTAGGTGGGTGTGTTTAACAGAACGAAGCAATGGGAACCCGCCTGTCAGCCAGCCTTTAGAGCTAATTAGCTCAGCATACAACAAAGATAAGTGAGCCTGGGAGGAGGGCCCCCTGAGGGGTCTTTAGATTCTGGGAAATGTCTGATTGGCAGATGTTAAAAGAGATTCTTTGGTAATCCTGTGCATCAATGAGCTGCACAAATTCAGACCAGGGCTGCAAGAATCCAGGCATGAGGGCACTGTGCAGCCGGCTCGCTCAGGCAGACACAAGATGGACAGAACCTTGGAATCCCTGAGACACATCATTGCCCAAGTCTTGCCTCACAGAGACCCGGCTCTGGTCTTCAAAGACTGTAAGTACTACAGGGGAAAAAGTTTTTTTTTAGACTTTTTTAGAAAATAGTCCTAAATGTCTAGTCACATCTTATTTAAGTATGTTTTCTCCTAAATCTCTGCAGTCGTGTGCTGTGGTCTAAGTGGTATTTAACTTGTTCCTGACTTCAGGCAGGAGAATGATTTCATTCACCTACGGGTATCAGTCGCTGGGTTATTTTTTTCAATGATACATCTTGCTAACCGTTTAGAAGTCTGTCCTAAAGTCTAAGACTCGCCTCAGACTTGATGAACTTTTCCAGATGCTCTTTAAAATAAATCAAAGCTGATTGGTACTAGGATTAAAACAAAAAATAACTTGAAGACGATAATAAGATATATCCCTTTTAAACCTGTTTAGTCCTCCTTGCCATGTGTTAGTTTTGTTAAAAATGTACTGTGTTTGAACTGTTTTGTTGCAAACAAAAGTTAACAATAAATCACCACTAAGCTCTTAAGTTTTGATAACAAATGATAATACTTTAGTTAAAAGGCCAATAAAATAAGATGTCTTCCCACCTCTGCAACAACACATTCCCCCTACACACACACACACACACACACACACACACACACACACACACACACACACTAAACAACTATGCAGGGCAGAGTTATTTCAAAATCTTTTTTTAATGATTATGAAAAATAATTCAATCAAGATTTCCAATTCTGGCAATACTATTAAACCATTTGTCATGTAACTTTGTTTCTGGAACCAATTTGACTTCCTGCTGCTGCAAGACAGACTATCTTCGCCTTGTATCTTATCTACAGTGGGGTTCATATTACAAAGGGCTTCTGAAACAGAACTTTGCTATGGAGCTGCCCAAAAGGTAAAATGCATATTGAATTTTTTTTTTTTTTAACTTCAATAAGTTACAGCTTTCTTCTTTGGGAATCTCATATGTTTGTCTCCATCAAAACATCAATGGTTTGGATTTTTGCTTTCTGATTGCTGAATAATGTTCGTTTCCAGATGTCCTTTTAGTTTATATTTCTCATATGTGTGATGAAGAAATGTTAGGCAATTTTATTCTATAAAATATTTTTCCTAGAAATTAAATTGTAACCAATTTGCCCTCTAAGGCATAAAGTGAAAAATCTGCTTTCTTTTTTCTTTCTTCCTTTATTTCTTTCTTGTTCTCTTGGTTTCTTAATTTTCTTGCTTTCTTTAAATACTGTTTTCAAACATGTGTCAATAGCTGTGTTAGAACTAACAAAAATCTCTCCCCACCCCCTCCCGTCTAGCCTGGAATCTATTCAGGTTTGGCATGTTTTTTAAGTGAAGAGGCAAGGAAAGGCTGCATATCTCCCACCATAGCACTGAATTCACTAGTGAAGGGTAAAAGGGCTCTCGACCTAAGACTTTGGATAAACTGTAGAGGACCAGGGATCTTACACTGAGGGTTTGGATAGAGGAAACAGTAAAAAGAAATAGAAGTAAAATATTTCACTGAGTTCATTGTGAATTTAAGAAACTTCAGCTGAAATTATATGGACCACTTTCTGAATCCAGCTAAATCTCAGCAGCTGTTTACAGTTTACCAGAGAAAATAAGATACAAAAGGGTTCAAATAAAACGTAACTTATGCCCTATCATCTAGGCCTTTGTGGAAACTCTTTTATGCAGCAAAGAAAAGAAGTGTCACACATTTTGTTTATTAACATGGAACTTAAATTTAATCAGAGAGTATTGCCTGCTTGCCCTAGAATGGGCTGACACTCTGCGACTGCTTGCAAGGCTTAATAGGCGTGAATTTTAACTTCTGAGCCTCTCCCTTCAGGTGTTTCTAACCTGAAAAATGACTAAATGAAAGTAAGCCAAATGGCAGATTTCTGTGCCAGGGACTTTTTATGTTATCGAAACATCCAACCACTCACCATCCTCGTGGAATAAATGGGAGCAGGTTCACTTACTTGCTGGGGCAGACTTCACCGGGGTCTATGCCGTGCCTTGGCAGTCTACCATGCACATGCCAGGGTTTAGCACACGGACTCAGTTTCTTTGGCACTGCCGAAGTTGCTACCACCGCATGCCTGCTTTACCCGGCCTGTAAAAAGTCACCATCAACCTTGAATAGCAGGTTCTAAGCAGCCTCCTCTCCTCTAGTCACTCCTGGCTCCTTTTCCCCCGACCTCAGGCCAGCCTTTTTTTGCCAAAAGGAAAGAACTGAGCACCTCAGCACATCACTCCAACTCCATAAGAAAAATTACTACCTTGCTTTCCTGCAAGATGAAAAGCCAGTTCAATGATGTTTGAAACCATACACAGTTGAACAAAGGAGCATAGAAAAATAATAACATTCTGTGTTTTTCTAAATTTCTCTTTAAATGCAAAGGTTTTGTTTTGTTTTGTTTTTTATCCTTTTATTCTTCTGAAACGTAGAATACAAGAGAGGTACATTTGATTAATTTGTTTCCCTCACTTGGCTTTCAATTTGTATAAAAACAAGCAATAGTAAATTGAATTTTCTCTTCAAGTTGGTCAGGAAAAGTACCCAGAGAGTTTTCTGGTCTGAGACCAATGCACATGGGGATAGTTATTTAAAGAAATAAAATATGAATGCTTTTCTCAGCCAAGGAGCTCCTCCACGTGGCATTTTGTATTGCATTAAATCTCTATTTTAGGCAAGGTGTTCACCTGACAAAAGTTGTAATTTATTTTCTTTCCTGAAAGGAAATGAATTTCATGACATTTTCCCCCTTTTCTCTATTTCGAGTTTCAAATGAAAAATAATGGAAAGAAATTTTAAATGAGGTGGGCTCTAGGTTTGTAATTTGTTCATCTAAGCTGACACGGGACTGTTCTCCACTGCCTGAATGTCTCCACTTTGTAACAGGTATCTCCAGGAGTCTGAACCGCCCAACAGAATCTCTTTGCAGAGGAAGGAAGGCATGTGTCCATGTGGCCTTCCATTCTTGCCTTTGTGCAGCCTCCAGTTTATTTTCTTGCATCACAACCTAAGATGAGCTATCCTGAAAGCAGCCTTTGTCAGCTTTCTTGAGTTTGTGTGCAAGCTCACTATCTGTTGGCCATAGCTTAGCAGACTCTCACACGCTCGCCCAAAGGAAGTCACCACCCCCTGATTTCAAGATGTCTTCATGCTCAGATCCTATCCTGTTAACTCTTCAAATTGCAAGAGCATCGTAAGCTTACCTGCCATCTTTGGGATCTTTCTTCCCACATCATTAGTAATGCTAGGATGTCAAGTCCCAACCTGTGATTAAGACACTATACTAAGAATGTTTATTCTTCACAGCATGTCAATAATGTGGGTACTATTGTGATTTATAGTGAGAGAAGTGAAGTTGCTGGAGCTTAAGGTGACCTGCTCCAGGCCACACCTAATGAAATGATACAGCCGGGATTCAAATTCTATATTCCAGCTTTTCACCTTTAACTGAAACAAGACTTTGCCTCTCGGAAGAGTTCTATTGCTGCATCATTTGTGCCCTCCTGGCCAGTGTCTGCCAGGGAAACAGAGGTGGAGCTGAAATGGACCTTTCTGGGTGTCTGGAGAGAGTCCATTAAATAAACTTATCCGAGTGGCAGTATAATAGGGCAGTGAGGGGGAAGGGAATTTTTGAAGAGAGAGAACAGTTTGCCGAAAGACAGATCGGGCAATACAAGAACAACGCATCAGGGAAGGTGGTGACAAGGCCGAAAAGGCAGGTGGAATCACACTCCAGTGCAGGCCACAGGGAGCTGCTGGAGTTAACAGTGATCCTAGACTAGTTCTGAAAGCATGGGCCATTATGTTGTATTGGGGAAAAGATTGTATTGACATCTGTTGAAGGTACACTTCCTAATATTAAGTTGGGGAGAATTGCAGCTTTTTTACAGCAAGAATCCTTTTGCCCATTCAGGCAAGATACAAGAGTTGTAAACATGCCTATAGGGAGAAACCACTTTCACTAAATAAAGCCAAAATTATGACAAACTGTCTCAAACAGATAGTTCCAAACTATCTTAGTTGTCACTGAAACCCTGAGAATGTGTTGGTTCCTAGCACTGATTTATAAAGTAATGTGTTAGATTTCACCAATGTTCCCCAAAATTTTGCAATGAAAACAAATTAGGTGGAACCTTTACCAAACATTGCACAATGAGAAGGAAAATTTGTCACATATTTGAAGTTTGTTAACTCTTCCATTTGAGGAGACACTTTTCTGTATGAAAGCTTATATTTATCCCAGTTATGTGAATACTTCAAAAAGTACACTTTTACCCTTTGGCAAATTGGACCAGACTACAGAACTATTAAAAAATGTCTTATTAATCGTGATTCTGGCTGTATGGAAGGCAAGAGAGGAAAAATTCTCAAGAGTCAAGTATTTTCCCCGCCCCATGCTTTTTAGCGTAGTTATCTGAAATCTATACATTTGATGATGCATTTATGGTTTCTGCATTTCACGTAAAGGAATGGAGTAGGAAGTGACAGATGAAGGCCCTCGTGCAGTAAAATCCCTCCACGTACTGCCCTGCATTCCACCACGGAAAGCGCGCTGGAAAGAGCATGGTTAACATACAAAAAACAAAGCCCTCTACTTCTTGCTAGCTCATTTTGGATTGATGACTACATCTTAATTACAATAATTTGAACTCTGATAATTTTAGCATCTAAACTGTGGATGCCTGAGAAGCCTATTCAAATGCTAGTTTTACTTTATTGTAGGATACCACTATTTTTATTTTGACTTATTTCAAGAGAAAAATGCAGATTTCAGTTCAGCTATCTGTGGCATAAGCACTGTTCTCTTCCCCTTTTTTCAGTAAAGATACATTTGGGAGAGTTTAAGTACTAATAGTGCCAGAGGAAAACTTTTCAAAATGGAAAAAAAAGAAGAGGTTTCTTGATCACTTAATGGCAGCATCTGTCTTAATACATTTATTTCTTAATATATAAATAAGATTTAACAAATCGAAAAGAATATTGATTGACACTCGTCCTGTGATCGAGTCCGGTGCTTCTCCGTGGTCTGCAGTCTCGTCTCACCATAGGCTTCTTTTTTAACCAGTTAAGATTTGTTAGCCTGCGCTCAACTTTAACAACTTCTGAAACTCATGTGTTAAGTTACAGCCCATAATACGATACAGCTGCACAAGGGTGAGTTTCTAAGTTATGATTTTTCTGTTTAAATGATACGGTTTTACTGATTATGTGCTACAGATTGATTTAAGAAATGTAAGACAACTTTAGAAGCCTTTCATAAAAGAATCTTCTTTATTGAATACATTTCATGTTGACATTTTAACCCAAAGGCTCTTATTCCTTTTCTTCCATGTTCAAATGCTCACATCAGTTTAATCTGTCGAGGTAGTTTTGAAAACTCCTATTTTAAAAGAAAAAGGGGGGAAGAAGAATCCTACTGAAAGTTTAATAATGACAAAACAGGCAATTATTACAGTCCCTGCCGTTTTCTACATCCTCTCTCTGCTGTCCTTGGAATCCTGTTTGCATTATGGTTTCGCTTTGCTTTTCCCTTCCTCTGCGATGAGAATCAGTTGATCCCTGTTTTGATCCTATCCCATTACACAGCTGTGGGAACCCATCACTTAGTCACTGCTCCTTTGGCGCTTATGGGCTGCATAGTGTAGTTTACATTTTTTGCACAGGGCTTTGCCCCATGAGTTATAGTTTTGCTGGCATGTGTTTTCCACATTGCAGTTGCCGGTCCCAGGAGGGCAAAACCATAGCCTGACCTCTATGTAGCCACCAGAGGCATCCCTCACAGGGCCCAGCAACTAGCAGGTGTACAACAGACATTTTTTGGTTGCCGACTCACTGGTGTTCTCCTCTCAAAAAGGAGGAAGACTTTTCCCATTGTCAGGTGAAATATGACGAGATAAATGGTACTGGGACTTACTAAGCCATCATCCATTGACACCTTAATCACAACCTAATTGCACACAGCGTTCAGTGGACAGCTCTGTGAGACAGGAGGGCGCATCTTCTTCTTCAGAAGAAGGGGTTCTGAAAATAAACACAGACGACTTCCCCAGAGCGCTGCCTCAGGTTGACCTTGGTATTCTGATATCACTCAGTCAGCTCCAACTCTTTGTGACCCCGTGGACTGTAGCCCACCAGGGTCCTCTTTCCATGAGATTCTCCAGCCAAGAGTACTGGAGTGGGTAGCCATTTCCTTCTCCAACGGATCTTCCCAACCCTGGAATCAAACCCAGGTCTCCCGCATTACAGGCAGAGTCTTGACCATCTGAGGCACTCGGGAAGCCCCTGGCCTTGGTAGAGCAGCCCAACTTATCCCATATCCCACACTGCACTGTGACGCAGATCGCCAGTTCTTATTTGCCTTCTTTCAGTCTACCCTCAACTCTGAATCACCAGAGGCTGTGTACGTCAAGCTGTCTAGGGCTGAACTCTGTCTGTGCCTTGTACAAAAACCCAGTTAAATAGCTGTGGCAGCGTCGTGGATAGCTTTCTTATAACGACTGCACCGGGGGAAAGTTAGTGACATACCTAAAGTCACATTTGCACAGATCTGACCATTTTAACTAGACAGAACTGGTCAGCAAAGCAACAGTGTTTGCTCTTTTGTTTGTTTTCTGTTTTCTTGGATCTTTGGTTGTTATCTAAAGTCAACAGTCCTACAAAGTTTGTCTCTTTTTTGAAAAAATTGGCCTATAACTGCTTTACAGTGTAGTTTTAGGTGCTGTTGTGCAACCAAGTGAGTCAGCTGTGTGCATTCACACAGCCCCACCCACCCCACGCCACCTGTCTAGGTCCCCACAGAGCACCGAGCTGAGCCCCCTATGCTACAGCTGATGATTCCCACTAGCTAGCTATTTACACATGGTCATCTATTTATGCCAAGCCTGATCTACCAGTTCATCCATTCTTCGCTCCCTTTCCTTCCTGCTGTGTCCACATACCTGTTCTCTACATCTGTGTCTCTATCCTGCCCTGGAACCAGGTTCCTCTGTTCTATTTTTCTAGATCCCACATACATGCATTAATATAGGATATTTGTTTTTCTCTTTCTGACTTACAGTGCAAATGCAATGCCCAGTGGTACATGGGAAAGATATATACTTCCTAGTTGCTTAAGCAGATTACATCAGGTTTTTAGTCTATGTAGCTTTGTGCTTGGATGACATCATCTGAACCATGATGTACATGAAAACCACACTTGGGAGTTTGAGTGCTGCCTTTTAATGGTGGTATATTTAATGACCTTTTGTTTTGTCTTTGTGATTCCATCTTGTTCCTTGATATTCTCTCTCTTAAAAAGTTACCTTGTACTTCCAAAGATTTTTTTTTTTTTTTTTTAAGTTTCATTTAAACAAGGAGCCTGGCCTGGTGCTCTGGAGCTCTGGAGTTCCTAGAGCTAAGAGGCTGAAGGGAGGGGAGATAGATAGATAGATAGATAAATAGAATTATGACTGATTCATGTTGTTGTATGTCAGAAACCAACACAACACTGTAAACCACTTATCCTCCAATAAAAGTGTTATTGAAATTTCTCCCCCAAATGATTTATAGCTCATCAATTTTAAATTCTAAAGGTGAAAATTAAAGCAAAAAGAATGATGTAATTTTTTTTTGTTTGTATATTTTTGAGTGTCTTCCAAGAGGTTAATTTTGTAAAGCAACCCAAAGGACTTAATTCCCTCAGAAAAGGTGTTCAGGATGGAGAACAGGGACCAGATCAGAAGAAAAGAAAAAGGAAACGAAGAAATATGACCAGCTGCCCAATGCTGCAGGGGCTAGGCACTGACTCTGGAGAGTAGCTAAAAGAAAGCTGCCAATGCTGGGAGCAGAGCAAGACCCTAGGCTGTCTCAAACCTGTGTGTGGTTGCGGCTGCCTTTGAGAAAGTGTCTACAGAAAAGAAGACGTGGCCCAAGTTTCTTACATGTTGTACACGACACATAAGCGGCATCAGCAAGATTCCATTAGCCTGATCAGAACTTGTCAGAGCCTGAGAACGGTTATAAATGTTTAGACAGCTGGCTCTGTTGGTCACTGTCCTGGTGTTTGCCAAGCCAAGCACAAGACCTAAAGGAACCCAATCTTTGCATGAATGTCAAATTGGTAAGATGCCTTAAGCTGCTCCTTAAATTATTTGGAAATCCTTTTCCTGTTTCTCCTCAACAAAACTAGGGGGTCACATTTACAAAAACAAGGTATATGTGATTGAATTGCTAGGACAGAAAATGCTGTTCATTTTATTTAAAAATATCACCTGCTAAGAGTAATTTATAGTTAAAGATTATATTAAATCATTACATATCATAAATCCATCTGTTTGGAGGCAGAGAATCAATTTCAAACTATGTTTCTTATCTTGAAAGCCTCTAACTGGTTATCCTAAAATGGTAGCCTTTCCAATTTGTCTTAGTTTTTGGCAAAGGAAATTTTTACCCAGCTAGAATTTTTGCTCATGTAAGGCATAAAGAAATAGGCTCCTTTTTTCTGATAGATTTATGACATGCTCTTAAGATCCCTTATTGCTGACAAATGACTGTCTTTCCAGTCAGGACTTACCTCATATTAGGTAATTGAACTGGGCAATGAACTATAATGTTTCTACTTTCCCGAAGCATAAGAGTTATTAACATTAATTTGAAATAAGTGTTAGTCCTTTTCTGTAGTTTTTCCTAAGAGCAGGTCTGTTACCATTAGCATTCATTAGAAAGTGAAAAATTGGACAAACATCCATGTTTCCAGATTTTGAGACATGTAGTATTTCTTCCCTTTATTTTTTGGCTATTATGAAGCTTTGACTTTACCAGTGAATGATATTAAGAGTTTTCTCATTTCCATCTCTGAATTCTTCACATATCTTAGACACAAATAGCCCAACGTGTACAATTAGAGAATTTTCAGACATGAGACTATTTTCAGAATGTTTAATGATATGGTTTCCAATCTAGGGACAGTCAGTTTCAAAGATGCAGTGTGCAAGCACATAATCATGCCCTTTCCTTTCTTCCTTCACCTTCTCCAACCACAAATAATAGCTCACCCTCCAGTGTTCACTATGTGGGAAGCTCTATTCTGAGCATTTTCCATTTTAAGCTTTACAGCAACCCTGTAAATACTGCCTTTTAGAGACAGAACAGGTGCACTTGGTAGGTATCTCGGCATAGGAGAGACCAGATTCAGACCCAGGCATTCTGACTCCAGTTCAGTTCAGTCATTAAGTTGTGTCCAACTCTTTGCAACCTCATGAACCACAGCACTCCAGGCCTCCCTGTCCATCACCAACTCCCGGAGTCCACCCAAAGCCATGTCCATCAAGTCGGTAATGCCATCCAGCCATCTATTCCTCTGTCATCCCCTTCTCCTCCTGCCCCCAATCTTTCCCAGCATCAGGGTCTTTTCAAATGAGTCAACTCTTTGCATCAGGTGGCCAAAGTATTGGTGTTTCAGCTTCAACATCAGTCCTTCCAGTGAACACCCAGGACTGATCTCCTTTAGGATGGACTGGCCCCAGAGTCCTAGCTTTTATACCTATATAAACTGCCTGCCTATTGATAAAATGGGGAGAGACAAGATGCAGTACACATTTCATTGATTTTAAACGAAAACCTCTACTTGAGGACTCTCCTATAACAAACTCTATAATCCATGGCACATTTACATCTTCTGACTCTCAGAATTCCCATATGAAAACATAGGTCATGTGTCCTTGTTGGCATCTCTATCATACTCAATCTATGGAAATGACAATATCTAAGTTTTTAGAATTCATGGACCTAACATTCCAGGTTTCTGTGCAATAATGCTAAAGAAGCTGAAGTTGAATGGTTCTTTGAAGACCTACAAGACCTTTTAGAACTAACACCCAAAAAATATGTCCTTTCCATTGTAGGGGACTGGAATGCAAAAGTAGGAAGTCAAGAAACACCTAGGGTAACAGGCAAATTTGGCCTTGGAATACAGAATGAAGCAGGGCAAAAAATAATAGAGTTTTGCCAAGAGAATGCACTGGTCATAGCAAACACCCTCTTCCAACAACACAAAAGACTCTACACATGGACATCACCAGATGGTCAACACCAAAATCAGATTGATTATATTCTTTACTGCCAAAGATGGAGAAGCTCTATACAGTCAGCAAAAACAAGACTGGGAGCTGACTGTGGCTCAGATCATGAACTCCTTATTGCCAAATTCAGACTTAAACTGAAGAAAGTAGGGAAAACCACTAGACCATTCAGGTATAACCTAAATCAAATTCCTTATGATTATACAGTGGAAGTGAGAAATAGGTTTCAGGGACTAGATCTAATAGATAGAGTGCCTGATGAACTATGGACTGAGGTTTGTGACATTGTGCAGGAGACCGGGATCAAGACCATCCCCATGGAAAAGAAATGCAAAAAAGCAAA
>SJYC01098544.1:0-46718 GCA_006408675.1 Madoqua kirkii
CGATTCATGGGTTCGCAAAGAGTCGGACATGACTGAGCAACTGAACTGAACTGAACTGATACTTATCAAAACCATCCTGGGTACACATTTTAATTGACATGCACTGTGAGGCTTTACTTGTCAGCAAATAGCCACAGACTGATTCTCTTTCTTTACAATGTTCTATTAGTGTCTGCTGTTCAGAAAAATAAATCAGTTATTAGTAAATGTATCTGAATCTCCCTTTTGAACAGTTCTCCCATCTCCCTCTTGGGTCTCCTCTCCTCCTCCCAAACCAACTCCACTAGAGCACTCCATAGCAATAGCTATCTACTACATACTTGGCATGTTACATATGTCCTTCCTGCACTATGTCCACAAGTCTGTTTTCTAGGACTTCTTCTCTTCCTACAATTCAAATGGGTCATTCAGCACCTGTTTTCTGGATTCCATTTAAATGTGTTAATATGCGCACATGTATATTTCCTTCTTTATTTGCTTGCCCCAAGCCTCAATCGCTGTGTGTGTAATCTGATTCCATGACCAGGGGTCAAACTCAGGACCCCTGCTTAGGGATCATGGTGTCTGAGCCACTGGACCAACAGGGCAGTCCTCTGTCGTAGATTTTTTTTTTTTTAAGAGATTGCCATTTGAATTGGTACCAGGTTATACGTTGTTGTAGTTTAGATCTGTGTGCCTTTGATAAGTTGGGGTAGTTTTTGCTATGATCAGGTTTTGGAGAGTTTCTATCACAGACACATATTGAATTATATTTAAAAAAATCACCAACTATTGAGGTGATCATATGGTTTTAATACTCACTATACATTGATATGCAGCTACCAAAGAATGTTTTCATATCTGGAATAAACCCCACACTTAATAACCATGCTCAATCATTTTATGGTATTGGAGGATTTTTTATTTTGCTCTTATTTTGTTGAAGATATTTGCCTCTGTTCATCTATGTAATATTGATCTCTAGCTTTCTTTTTCTGTGTTATCTTGGTGTTGGTATCAGGGTGATGTTGACATTGTAGAATGAGTTTCAGTTTTTCCTTCCACTCTAGAATTTGGGAAGAGTTTCAGAAGTGCATGTTCTAGCAGTTCTCTGACCGTTCGTAAAATTTCCATGTGAAGCCATCTGGCTTTAAGTTTGGAAAATTTTCATTACAGTTTCAATATTAGTACTTGTAATTTCTCACTTCATATTTCCTATTTCTTCTTAGTTGCATTTCTGAGCATTTGTTTATGAATCAGATTCTAAATTGTATTGACTTGTAATTGCTTGCTGTAGTCCCTAATGATTCTTTGTTATTACTGTGTTATAATGTTATAACACAGTTATAATAATATACAATGTTATAATGTCATCCTTTGTCAAGTCAAATTTGATTGGTTTGTTTGTTCTTTTTTTTTCTTGATAAGTCTGGACCATAATTTATCTTTTCTTTTTTTTTTTTTTTCCTCTCCTCTCCAAGAGATAGTGATACTGATGTTGGCTATTTATTTTCATCAGTTTTTCCTTTAACTTCTACTCTGATTTTTATCATTTCCCCCCCTTCTATTCACTATGGCAAATTTTGTCTGCTTTTTCTTCCTTCTCTAAGTGCTTTAGATTCAAAGTTATGTTGATTACTTGAGATGTGTAGTATTTGTCAACTTCACTCTTTTACTGCTTTAGCATGCTCCATAACTTTTGGATAGTCATGTTTTCAATATTATTTGCTTCTAAGAGTTTCTTTCATTTTCTTTCAGATTTCATGAGTCATCTCTTGGGCATATAGATGTGTATTTATTAGTCTAAATGGATTTGTATTTTTCACAGTGCTCACTCGCAAAATCTAGTATGTAAATCATAGCATTGTGGTTATATATATTTATATATATGATTTACACAATTACCAGCATCTTACATTTACTAAGGCTTGATTTGAGATCCATTTTGTGATATATACTGAAAGTATTTTATTTTCACTTTAGAAAAATGTATGGCCTGCTGTGTTTCACTAAAGTGTCATGTAAGTATCAGTTAACTTTGTCAGATCTCTTGTCCTTTGAACACTTGTGTTTCATTTAAACTGCATTTCTAAATTGGAGGATAATTTCTTTCCAATGTTGTATTGGCTTCCGCTGTACAAGTGTGTATTAGCATATAGGAGACCAAAGTCTTTTTTGTGTTGTTAATTGTTTATTGTTATTTATTCATTTTTTCTAGGCCCTTCAGAAATGTTTCTCATAGAATTCATTTTTTTTTTTTTTGGAATGTTTTATCACCTTTACTATCAAAATCATTTTAAGGGAGTCGACCATTTTTTTCTTTCCTTTTGATTTGAGTCTTTACCACATTCCTTTGCCCACAACATATTTATCTGTCTTTACATTTCCCTACTTGCTGTCTTAATGGCTAATTCTTCACAAACTACTGCATTATAGTTATTGCTCCTCGTCTCTACTCCAAGGTGATGAAGTTGATTGAGTGGCTAGTGTGGGCTTTGCAGTTGAAGAGACTGAAAACTATGTTCTTGAGTCTGCAGCTGAGCCTTCCCTATCTAATTGTGTGACCATATCTGCTTGGGTCATTTGTAAGTGTCTATAGGATCAGTCTGACATTAGGCTCTCTGTCTGCTAATGATTGTGTTTTTCTGTCTTACTTGTTGTGTGGTATGATGCATCAGCCATGGGTTGTGCAGGCAGTTGGGTGCTATGCATCTGAGATTAAGAAAGAGGACTTCAAGGAGGGTGTCACCAGTTTATATTCAGAACTGTGGACAGGAATCCTTTGGTGTCTCATGATCCTGGTCTCAGGGTGAAAGGTTTCCTGGAATGAAAAGACGTGGAATTATTGGCTTCTGGAGGAGAGGAATTCAATTCGGGACGAGAGACAAGGCTGGATCGCACAGACTTTACACAATAAAGTTTCATTAAAGTATAAAGGAGATAGAGAAAACTCCTGGCATATGTATCAGCAGGGGGCAATAATAGTACCCACCTTCTAGTTGTCCGCTGGATGTCTTATAGTCACTAGCAGTCTGTTAATGAAAGAAAGGAATGTTTTAAAACTCAGAGTGGTACCAGACCCCTTCATCCATAAGATACATTTTGGGATAATGTTAAGATCAGGCCAAAAAATTATTAACTTGAATTTTGTAGAAGGACAGATTAAAATTCAAATAGTTTTGTTTACATAGATTAGGGAAATAATATCTGAGAATAACATACTGGTTTGTCAAGTAGGTTCTGAGCCATTAAGTGGAATTGACTCGAGGAAAAACTTTGGGATAAAGCATAGTACATTAGCATAACTGAAGACAAATATTTCCATAAGAAAAATGCATTGGTTATATCAAGGTTTGAACATAGCTAATGTCAGATGAAACCAGGTGTCATTATGCCATAATGCCAGTATTGTAAGAGAAACCTCCTTTTATCTTTGCATAGAAAAGGAAAAAAAATCACTAGTTTGTCTCCTCCTGCTACTTAAGAGATATAAAAATGTCTGACACTTGCAGACTATTTCTTTCATTTGGAGATGACTGGCCTTCCTGGCTTTTACCTTCTAAGGTGCTGACACCCAGAAACATCATGCCCGATTTATGCCCAGAAAACTACAATACCATACTAATAGGTTGAGGAGATTAAGAAAGTAATATAGGTAAATGGCAAATAAATAAAAGGGACCACAAGCAACAACCACTACAGAGAAGACAACAGATTCATAAAGAGAACCAAGCAAGTAAATCTGAAGGCAAAAAACACTACCAGAGCAGAGTGCCAATTGAAGACTAAAGTAAACAAATCTGACAAGAAGATCAGAAAAGCTCCCACAAAATAACAGAAAATCACAGTTAATATAGAAATGCATACCTGTGCTAAAAAATGAAGTGATGCAACAGCAACAAAAAGCACAGAAAATAGGAAACCAAAGTAAAATTAGAAAGGCCTATACAAAAATAAAAATGTATTTGGAATAATCCTCAAAGGCAAATCAACATGTAGTAACAAAGAAGCCAACAATTGAGAAAAATAGTCCACAACGAACACAACAATTCAGTGCATCACAAGAATAACACATATTTCCTATTGTCTCCTCTGTCAGTGTCCTTCCTCAATATCAGCTAGAGGACAACTACACCTCTTTGAGAATTTCTCCAAAGATGGAGAGAACTGAACTCTGGATATCTCTAAGAACACCTCAGATTCAACACTTCTGTAATTCCTGTGCATTCTTACAGCTGCCTAAGCCTGAGTCTTTTTTTTTTTTTTGTCATTTGACCTCTTCTCATCTTTTGATGTATTCCATAGATACAGAGTCTGTGTCATTAATCCTGTGTATTTAATCTGCAGCATCCTCAACTGGTTGGAAGATTCTGAATCATCGTCCTTAATGACTCAGTCCCTAGGTTTCAGGTGTAATTTTCATCCTTTTTCACAGGTGGTCACCAAAGGAGTCTGTCCTGAGAAAACTGTAGTGCACTGGGGTCTGCCATGATGACCACAGGAGGCGGTACAGCTCCTTGAAATGCTGGAAACATGGTGGTGCCAAATATGCATAGGAGCCAGCAGTCATAGGCAGAAGAGATTTGGCCTTAATGGGATTATTTTCTAGTCTGTGTTTGCAGGAGCAGGAGTGTTACTTCTGCTGGTTTTTCTCCATGGTCTTGTAGTAGGTGTTAACAGGCGGGAAGGTGAGGGTCTATCAAGGTATCTGTACCTCCTGAATGCGACACAGTACATTCTCTTTGGAAGTTTGGGAATTCTCAAGACATTCCCTGTGACACAACTACTCGTACATACTCTGTCAGGCCATTTCCACATAGTCGATATCAGTCCTCTCCCAAGATCCCTCTAAATCCCATATTCCAGCTTCCAGACCCCATGCACACTGGCCGAGCTCATTGCAGTTTGGGCAATATAGGGCCACGACACACATTGTCTGTGTGACTCTTGCTTTATTCAAATTATATTTCAGCAGCTGTATTATCTTGTTTCTCTTCAGTTCAAAATTGTTTACTGTTTAGTGAGTGGGCTTGCCTCATTCTGGAAATCTCTTCCCTGCTTCTCCATCTCCCACCTGAGACATAGGTTTTGTCTTGCTTCCTCTTATTCTCCTTCTCTCCTCTTAATTCCTTTCTGCCCAAGTATGTATGGAAACAACATGGGACACTCTGGTGACCAGGGTCTTCTGCTAGTATTTATCTAATACTTCTTGTAGAAGTATTATTTGTGGTCCATTCATTGAGAGAGTTATCTTTCACATTTGCCTACAATTCTGCCTTCTTGGAACATCTCTGTTTGTCCTGGCAAACTCTATTATTCGTTTTTCCTTGACAGTAAAACAGGAAACACTGGTTGTCATGAATAAATGTTTGGTGGGACGTTGCTTACGTACACGTGTAACTGGTACTACTTTGACCTCCAACAAGTAATCAGGCACATTGTGTTGTTCTTCTTTAACCCTTGGGAATTTCTTGTAATGAGGAATTGTCATCAGCATGAAGAAATGCAGAACTTTCTAAGTAAAATATAATAGCATAAGTGGACTCAAAAGTTCAGCAGTTGAATATATCTAGCTTGTTTGTTTGTTTGTTTGTTTGTTTGTTTTTCTGTAAAGTTCCAGATATTTTTCCAGAGTAAAGATGTCCAACTTCGGATCTTGAAGTTTAATCCCATTCTGTGGGTATCAAAGGCCAGAGACTGCCATGGGCATAATTTAATTTTTGTGGAATAAGATAGTAAGTTCATAGTAAATCACAGGTTAGTACATGACTACCTAAAAATTAAAAAGAGAGAGAGAGAGAGAGAGAAAATGACAACAGCAACAGTGACCATAAAACAAACAAACACATGAATGTGTAGTTAATTGTTTAATCATGGCACCCCACTCCAGTACTCTTGCTTGCAAACTCTCAGGGATGGGGGGCCCTGGTGGGTTGCAGTCCTTGGGTTCACTAATAGTAGGACACGACTGAGATATTTCACTCTCACTTTTCACTTTTATGCATTGGACAAGGAAATGGTCACCCACTCCAGTATTCTTTCCTGGAGAATCCCAGGGATGGTAGAGCCTGGTGGGCTGCCATCTATGGGGTTACACAGAGTTGGACATGACTGAAGTGACTTAGCAGCAGCAGCAGCACTAAGAGGTACACATGAATTGATGTTTATATCATAGAATAGGCAAGGAAATAGCATACAATCACCGATGTCTGCTTAACTGTCTCTGCTAATGACTTAGACACTGCAAATAACACAAAAACCAAAGTAAAAATAATAATAATAATTTTGTAAAATTCTTAGAAATAAGAATACAAGAATATCTTATATGTCTCCTGGGAAGTGTATATGCTAGTCAAGGTGCAGCAGTTAGAATTGGACACGGGTCAATAAACTGATACAAAATTGGGAAAAGAACAAGTCAATGTTATATATTGTTGACCTGCTATCTAACTTCTGTTCAGAGAAGACCATGAAAATATAAAAATCTAGATGAAGCTCAAGTAAGAAACAGAATTTATGTGGGAGATATGAATAACCTTAGTTATCCCAGTGACAACACCGAAATGATAGAAGAAAAATAGCAAGTAAGGAGCATCTTGATGAAAGTGTTATCTGTTTCAAGTATAGATATCTGAAATGAGATTGCCCTACAAAGAAGAAGAAATTCTCCATTTCACACATGAAACTCTAAATACAGATTTCTGGATGTGAAACATAAAATTCTCTATTATTCACGTATATAAATGGATAATGTTTTTCCAATTTAAAATACAGAATTCTCTGTACATCATGTGACAAGAGTGTATGTTCCTCAATTCTTTGTCTCATCACAAGAAAGATTTGGAGTGACAGACATTAAAGTCCCCTCCGCATGTCACAGCTTTCAGGTCTTGGATAGACCATGTGATAGCTTTCAGGTCTCGAATGGACCATGTTATAGCTCTTAGACAAATCAGTGTTACAGCTCAGTGTTACAGCTTTATTTTATTTAGAAGATAGCAGGAAAATCCATCTTCAAGATGTGAGGGCACGTCTATCTAAAGACATGAGAAAAAAAGCACCCCAGTGGGCAGGAGAGAGAAAGAGCTAGTTTCAACTCTTCAATTTATATGTTTATCTCTCCTTGTGCTTTCTTATGTAATTTGGACCAGCCAGGCATGTTGTTTGTTTTACCTGAGGTCCTCACTCTGACCCTCAGACCTTTTTTTGTTCTATTTTCATGGGTTTTTCCCTTCCTTGTCTTGTAGCCACCACCATTTTGGACTCTCGTTTTCCCTGTTCTACCTACCTAACATTCCCCCCTCAAGAGACTGGAGGCCCAACTCTTTGGGAATAGGGATATTGAGGTCTTTCTGCCTACTTCCTGCTAAACTGGGATGGCGAAGGTTATTGGGCCTCCCCCTGTTGTTAGTTTCAAGCCTCAGAGTTCTTATAGTAGTGTCCATCTAAGGGTGTGTGATATATTGAGGTCTTTCTGCCTACTTCCTGCTAAACTGGGATGGCGAAGGTTATTGGGCCTCCCCCTGTTGTTAGTTTCAAGCCTCAGAGTTCTTATAGTAGTGTCCATCTAAGGGTGTGTGATATATTGAGGTCTTTCTGCCTACTTCCTGCTAAACTGGGATGGCGAAGGTTATTGGGCCTCCCCCTGTTGTTAGTTTCAAGCCTCAGAGTTCTTATAGTAGTGTCCATCTAAGGGTGTGTGATATATTGAGGTCTTTCTGCCTACTTCCTGCTAAACTGGGATGGCGAAGGTTATTGGGCCTCCCCCTGTTGTTAGTTTCAAGCCTCAGAGTTCTTATAGTAGTGTCCATCTAAGGGTGTGTGATATATTGAGGTCTTTCTGCCTACTTCCTGCTAAACTGGGATGGCGAAGGTTATTGGGCCTCCCCCTGTTGTTAGTTTCAAGCCTCAGAGTTCTTATAGTAGTGTCCATCTAAGGGTGTGTGATATATTGAGGTCTTTCTGCCTACTTCCTGCTAAACTGGGATGGCGAAGGTTATTGGGCCTCCCCCTGTTGTTAGTTTCAAGCCTCAGAGTTCTTATAGTAGTGTCCATCTAAGGGTGTGTGATATATTGAGGTCTTTCTGCCTACTTCCTGCTAAACTGGGATGGCGAAGGTTATTGGGCCTCCCCTGTTGTTAGTTTCAAGCCTCAGAGTTCTTATAGTAGTGTCCATCTAAGGGTGTGTGATATTTTCTGTGGTTGGTTGTAGTTTTATATCTTTGCTGAACTGGCACTGTATATTGTAGCTTGTTGACCTGGGCAGAGACAAAACAGGTTAGACAACTGACAGACAGTACATGGAATAATCAAAAGTGTCATCATTACAGCATAATAAGGACTGATAGAGGCATTAGTCAATTTTAAATTCACATCACTAGGATAGCTCAAGTCCCATCTCGTTCAGAGATCAGAAGATCTATCTCCTGTCTGTTTTGGAGTATACTCTCTGTCAAGCTGTGTTGGCTCTTTAGAGCAGTCTTGCGAAGCTGTCTTATCCCCAGAAACTAGATTTTGGGGGTGTTTATTAGAATGACACTCATTGGTAATCCTGAATTGGTATCTGAGATCTCCCAGAGACTCACAGGTGTATTGAGTGTCCTCTTCTGTTTTCTTCCATGGCTTGACTAGTGAGTAGTGAACCCAGGTGTCAGGTCCTGGTATCTTAACTGCTGTGGGGTAGAAAGTGTTATAAGGTAGGGGCCCTTTCATGTGGGCTGAAATTGAGCTTTTGGGGATCCATCTTTCCAGACTTTAATTAGGATTTGAGTCCCTGGAGCATATAGTGGAGACTCCTTAGAATCTTTTGAGCCCTGGTTTATACCCCACAAGCATATATCCTATTGGAATTGTCCAATGGCCATGGTATAAGCCTGGAGGGTCTGAACATCTGGATCTAGGAAGAGGTCATTGACATAAGTAAAAGGTCTCCCATACAGCATCTCATAAGGAGTAAGACCAAGCTGTTCTTTAGGGGCAATGCGTGTACAGAGGAGAGCTATCGGTAAAGCCTCTTTCTATCCCAGAGAGGTCTCCTGGGTTATCTTTTTTATTGTGGATTTTAAGAATTGATTGGCTCTTTTTACTTTTCCTGAAGATTAAGTCCTCCAGGCACAATGGAGATAATAAGTAATGCCCAGTGTTTTCCAGACCACTTGGGTGAACTTAGAAGTAAATGAGGTCCCATTTTCACTTTGCAATTACCTGGGCAGACCAAAACTTGGAATGCTTTCATGGAGCAGTTTTTTTGTTTGTTTGTTTGTTTTACCACCTCCTCAGCCTTCTCAGTCCAGGTGGGAAAGCATTTAATCCATCCTGTGAATGTGTCTATTGTGGCTAATAGGTATTTATACCCTGGAGAAACTGTTATTTGGGTAAAATCCATCTGCCAGTCCTCTCCTGGCTAGGTCCCAAGTCGTTGGATGGACTGGGCCAGCTGGGATTTTCGAGCTCCTTGGGGGTTGTTTAATTGGCAAGTGGGACAAGAGGGCACCACCTGTCTTATAGTTGTTTGGAAGCCTGTTCCTCTGAAGGACCTTTCTAGTAATCTTTAGAGGGCCTTTTTTTTTTTTTTTTTTTCATAAATAAGTAGTGGAATGTAAGGAGTTAACCAACATCCATTGGAGGTTCCCAGACAGAGAAAGGAGTCCTTCCTCTTGAAACCACTCCATATGACCTTCTTGAAAGCCCTCACTCTTAGCTTTAAGAGTCTCACCTTCAGCATATGAAGGAGTTTCTGACAAATTAGTCTGTGGAAATAAGGTGGCAACCCCTATTAGGTCATGGTTCTCTAATGCTCTTTTCCTAGCTACCTGATCAGCTGCTTGGTTCCCTTGTGCCACTTCTTTGTTTCCTTTTTGGTGTCCTTTACAATGGGAGACTGAAACCTCAGTGGGCAGATAAACTGCCTAGAAGAGTCGAAGACTTTGATCATTGTATTTGATTGGGGATCCTTGGGGGGTCAAGTGGCCCCTTTCTTTCCAAATAACTACATGTGCATGTAGCACCAGAAAGGCATACTTGGGATCAGTGTAAATGGATTTTTTTTTCCTCTCTCTCTCCTCAGCTCTAAAGCTCGAGTCAGGGCTATGAGCTCAGCTAATTGGGGGGAAGTACCTGGTGGCAGAGGCTTAGCCTGTATAGTCTCAAAATTAGAGAGTACTGCACACCCGGCTCTTGTTTACCCATCCAAGACAAAGCTGCTTCCATCAGTCTACCAGATTTCTTCAGGATTTGTCAGAGGATCATTTTGACAATCTTTCTGGGCATTTTGTCCAGTGGGCCAAGATTTCTAGACAAGAGTGAAAGGGGAGAGAGCCCTCGGGGATAGGCAGGAGAATGGCTGGGTTAAGAATCTCACAAGAGGATATAGTGAGGCCTGGATTTTCTAACAGCATTTCTTGTTATCTGAGGATTTTTTGATCAGACATCCATAAATTGTCTCTCCCGTTTAGGAGTTGTTTTACTGATGGCTGGTAAAAATAGTTATTTTGTCCCCAAAGGAGAGTTTTAAAGCACTTTTTATCATGATTGTAATAGCTACAAGATTTCAAATACAGCTGGGCCAGCCTCGGGTAGCTAATTGAGCTTTTTGGATAAATAAGATATAGGCTGGGGCTTCGATTCCAACCTTTGAACACTCCCAACACTATTCCCTCTCTTTCATGGGCATAAAGTTGGAATGCTTTTTCTGGGTCTGGGAACCCCAAAGCAGGTGCCTGAGTTAAGGCCTGTTTTACTGTAACCTCTGTCTTCTTTTGAGGAGTTCCTCATATCAATGGGATTGAATCATTTTGTCCCTTTAAGCTTTCATATAAGGGCTGGGCAATTAGACCACAGTTGGGTATCCAGATTCTACAATATCCAGTTGTCCCAGGAAAGCTTGCAATTGTTTTTGCATTGTGGGGGAGGGCAAGTGGAGAATTCCTTGTACCTGATCAGAGGACAACCTCCTGGGCCCCTGTGTAATCTGAACTCCCAGGTCAGTGACCTTTGTCTCAACCATCTGTGCCTTAGCATGGGAGACTTTATATCCTCTTTCTGCCAAGAAGTTTAGAACCTGGCTTTCATATTTTTGGGCACTTTTCTCATCTGGAGAGCAGATTAGTAGGTCATCTATGTATTGTAATATTTTCCCATTAGGTCTCAGGTCCAAACCTAAGAGATCTCAGCTAAGGGCCTGTCCAAACAGGTGGAGGCTATCTCTGAACCCATGAAGTAATACTGTCCAAGTGTTGGACAGTTGGTGTTTTTCTCTTGGGCCTCCCACTCAAAAGCAAAAATTTATTGGGATTCTATAGCCAGTGGTATGCACAGAAATGCATCTTTGAGATCAAGACTGTAAATCACTTGGCACTGGGTGGGATTTCTCCCAAGATTATGTAGGGATTGGGTACCGTGGGATGGAGGAGGATTACAGCTTTTTTTTTTTTTTTTTTTGATCCAGAGATCTTGAGCCATTTGCCAGGTTTTGTCTTTTTTTCGTTACTGAGAGGATTGGGGGTGTTGTAGTGAACTGGTGGGGACCAATAGTCCACAAGCAACGATTTTACATATTAAGGACTGTAGTCCCTCTCAAGCCTCTCTTTTGAGAGGGTATTGTTTCCGCTTAGGAATCCCAGTGGGATCTTGGAGGACACAGATGACCGGTTCGGGTTGGTGGGCTCGCTAGGAATCCCCTGATCCCACACCTGGGGTTAATTTTGTATTCCCATAGTTTTGAGTCCCTCTCTATTGAAGGTGCAATGGGTTCTTTACTAGAAACCAGGAGCTGCAGGGCTCTAGGGGCTGAAAAACTTTTCATCACAAAGAGTAGTTCCCAGTTTAATGAGTATATCTCTTCCCAATAAGGGAGTAGGACACTCAGGGACCGCTAGAAACTGGTGGGAAAATATTTTTCCATCCCAGGATCAAAGAAGTGCTTGGGTGAATCTTTTAGTAGTTGTTTTTCTTGTAGCACCCCAAATGGTACATATTTGGGGGGGGGGGAGAAGGGTCTGGATAGATCAAGAGAGAGTAGGTAGCTCCTGTGTCAACCAAGAAATTTTCAGACCTACGTGCCACATCCAGTTGCACTCTTGGCTCCAGCCCCATGATGGTTATCTGTGACAGGAGGGCTGGCTGGAGCAGGCTGCTTCAGTCCTTTTGAATCATCGTGAGGGTAGGCTTGGTGCTTGACCTTGAGCCTCTTTGTTCCTATCAGCAGAGTGCCACCAAATGTTCCAGTTGATGCATTTGTAGCAAGTCATTTTAAGGAGATCTGTCATGGTTTGGACACTCTTTGGCCCAAAGTCCCACCTGTTTACAGATCAGGCATTTGTCTCATGCCTTGTCCTTCAAGGACTTGGGGTTTGCCATAGGGTTTTTTGGAGGGTGGCCAGCATCTGGGCATGCCTTGTCTCTTTCTTTTTCTCCTTCTCCTGGGCCTTGGCTTCCTTCTCCTGTTTTCTATTATAAAAGGTATTCATGGCTGTCTGTACCATTTCATCTAAAGAGGCAGCAACGTCTTGCTGTTGTAGATGTTGTAACTTAATTATGTTATCTGATGCACATCAGGACAGGAATTTGCCCTTTAAAATCACCTGTTCCTCGTACAGGTTGATAAACTTCTGGAGTGCCTCTTTTAGCCTTCCCAGAAAGGTAATGGGGTTCTCATTGGGTTCCTGAGTTATTGCTGAGACTTGGGCACAGTCCCACAAGTAATAATCTCCCTTCTGTTTCCATGGGTGAACTTCTTTTGGAGTGAGTCTTTTTGAATTTTGTTCTACCCAGAACTGTTGCAACCTGAGAGCCAGACATTCCCGGGTCAGGGTGCAGATCCTCAGGCAGGCTGAGGCATGAGAGCCTCCTAGAGATCAAATCCCCAGGCAGATCGAGGCTTGACAGCCTCCCAAGAATTGTTTCCCTGAGCAGGTCGAGCCATGACGACCTCCTGGAACCCCTGGGGTTTGTAATTCATTGCTAGTTTGCCCACTGTGAATGGGAATAGATATTATGTAAGCTCATCTTACCTAGTACTGTAGCAATCCGAGAGCCAGGCGTCCCCAGGTCCAGGTGCAGATCCCCAGGCAGGCTGAGCTGTGGCAGCCTCCTAGAGATCTAATATATTTAGAAAATAAAGATTTAAGGATCACTGTAATGTTATAATATTCTACTATAACATAAATTTAGGGAATTTAGAGATATTATTAGTTTGAAGCCCTTTCTAAGAAATAGTGAGCTTAGGATACTAGGGGCAAACAGGACTTAGAAAGACAAGAATTAACCTGGGGAATGTGATCTGCAGTCCAGACATTAGCATGAGTTACAGTGTATTCACAAGGACACAAGAGAAAAAGTCGATAAGAGAATCATTGAGGGAGGAACTCCTTTTGAGAGGCAAATAATGATTTTTGGGGAAAAAAAAATAAATCTGTGTCAATAGGAACTAAAAATATGAAACCTCTGACCTAATGCTTTTGTAAAAGTAAAAAAGATAATCATAAGCTTGAAATAAACAGGCAATTCAAAAAAACTGAGAGAGTGCATTAGTTTCTCAAAAACACAGTCCATCCCTGCAGGTTGAACCCTGGTTGCTGGAGCTGGACTCTGGCATTACGTTAAGGCATCACACGAGTCTTAGTACTTTGAATCATACCAAGTATGTTCTCTGAAAACCAAGATATAAAGACAAAATTTAAAAATGGAATATATGTTTGCAACTTTGTCAATGTGTGAAAAATTAAACAACATATTTGTAAAGAACCCAGATTTCAAAGGGTAAGTCACAAAGGAAAGTATATATTCTCTGAGGTGAATGTAAGTAAAAGCACTTTTAGGAAATCATCATTTTCTG
Organism: Madoqua kirkii; assembly: GCA_006408675.1. NCBI lineage: Eukaryota > Metazoa > Chordata > Mammalia > Artiodactyla > Bovidae > Madoqua > Madoqua kirkii. Next base: position 13,814 of record SJYC01098544.1, read on the forward strand.
CAAAAGTAAATGCCTACAGTTATATGCCCCCTGCAAAACATACAGTGCTACCTCTAGAAAGTAAAATTATATACCTAAAATTTTGACACATATTTATGCATGTATATGTGTAGCAATATATAAGCTAATTGTTGCCCATGTAGTACTATTATGATGGAAACTGACTTCTAAGGCAGAGGTCATAATAAAGACACGCAGGATAGATCATGGGTTGGGAAAATATTATTGAATTAAGAATTGTAACCCATTCTTATTTTTTCACCTTGAGAATGCCATGGATTGAGAATACACGATGGTGGCAGTCTGTGTGATAGAGTGTCAGACAAGAATGTAGTGATTAACACAAGAAATATCACTTGAACAGGTTCATATACATACATACATACATACACATACATACATACATATTTGTATGTACATGCATATACATACATACATACATGTATATATATTACACTTGTTCCTTTCATATATTAGCAATGACATGCTCAGCAAAAACAGTTCACGTACTCATTATCCTTCAGTCACAGGGTCGTGTCCATCTCTTTGCAGCTCTATGAAGTGCACCACGCCAGGCCTCACTTTCCATCATGAACTCCTGGAGTTCCCTCAAATATATGTTCATCGAGATTATGATGCTATCCAGCCATCTCATCCTCTATCATTCCTTTCTTCTCCTGATCCAAATCCCTTCCATCATCAGAGATTTTTATGAGTCAGCTCTTAGCATGAGGTGGCCAAAGTACTGGAGTTTCAGCATTAGCTTCAGTCCTTCCAAAGAACAACCAGAGCTAATCTCCTTAAGGATGGGCTGATGGGATCTGCTTGCAGTCCAAAGGACTCTAAAGAGTCTTCTCCAACACCACAGTTTAAAAGCATAAATTCTTTGGCACTCAGGTTTCTTCACAGTTCGACTCTCACATTCATACGTGACTAGTGGATAAATCAGAGTCTTGACTAGACAGACTTTGTTGGCAATGCATTTTCGCTGATTTTTATATACTGTCTAGGTTAAACAGAACTTTCCTCCCAAGGGGTAAGCGTCTTTTAATTTCAGCCCTGTAAGCACCATCTGCAGTCGTTTTGAAGCCAAAAAAAAAAAAAAAAAAGGAAAAGCCTGACACTGTTTGCACTGATTCCCCATCTATTTCCAGTGAAGTGATGGGACCAGATGCCATGATCTTCATTTTCAGAGTGTTGAGTTTAAGCCAAATTTTTCACTGTCCTCTTTCACTTTCATCAAGAGGTTTTTTAGTTCCTCTTCACTTTCTGCAATAAAGTTGGTGTCATCTGGATATCTGAGGTTATTGATATTTCTCCCAGTAATCTGAATTTCAGCTTGTACTTCTTGCAGCCAAGTGTTTCTCATGATGTTTCTCATGATGTATTCTGAATGCAAGTTAAATAAGCAGAGTCAAATGGGTCTTAGAAAGCATCACTATGAAGAAAGCTAGTGGAGGTGATGGAATTCCACTGGAGTTGTTTCAGATCTTGAAAGATGATGATGTGAAAGTGCTGCACTCAATATGCCAGCAAATTTGGAAAACTCATCAGTGGCCACAGAACTGGAAAAGGTCAGTTTTCGTTCCAATTCCAAAGAAAGGCAATGCCAAAGAATGCTCAGACTACCACACAGTTGCACTCATCTCACATGCTGGTAAGGTAATGCTCAGAATTCTCCAAGCCAGGCTTCAACAATACATGAACTGTGAATTCCTTGATGTTCAAGCTGGTTTCAGAAAAGGCAGAGGAACCAGAGATCAAATTGCCAACATCCGCTGGATCATGGAAAGAGCAAGAGAGTTCCAGAAAAACATCTACTTCTTCTTTATTGACTATACCAAAGCCTTTGACTGTGTGTATCACAATAAACTGTGGAAAATTATGAAAGAGATGGGAATACCAGACCACCTAACCTGCCTTTTGAGAAATCTGTATGCAGGTCAGGAAGCAACAGTTAGAATTGAACATGAAACAACAGACTGGTTCCAAGTAGGAGAATGAGTATGTCAAGGCTGTATACTGTCACCCTGCTTATTGAACCTATATGCAAAGTACGTCATGAGAAATGCTGGACTAGAAGAAACACAAGGTGCAATCAAGATTGCCGGGAGAAATATCAATAACCTCAGATATGCAGATAATACCACCCTGATGGCAGAAAGTGAAGAAGAACTAAAGAGCCCCTTGATGAAAGTGAAAGAGAGTGAAAAAGTTGGTTTAAAACTCAACATTTAGAAAACAAAGCATGGCATCTGGTCCCATCACTTCATGGGAAATAGATGGAGAAACAGTGGAAACAGTGTCAGACTTTATTTTGGGGGGTTCCAAAATCACTGCAGATGGTGACTGCAGCCATGCAATTAAAGGACGCTTACTCCTTGGAAGAAATGTTATGACCAACCTAGATAGTATATTCAAAAGCAGAGACATTCCTTTGCCAACAAAGGTCCGTCTGGTCAAGGCTATGGTTTTTCCTGTGGTCATGTATGGATGTGAGAGCTGGACTGTGAAGAAGGCTGAGCACCAAAGAATTGATGCTTTTGAAGTGTGGTGTTTCAACGCCATTCTCCCAAATCATCCTACCCTCTCCTGAAACATGTATACTATCATATAAGAAATGAAGCACCAGTCTATGTTCAATGCAAGACACAGGATGCTTGGGGCTCGTGTACAGGATGATCCAGTGAGATGGTGTTGGGGGAGGTGGGAGGGGGCTTCGACATTGGAGATCATGTACATCTGTGGCTGATTCACGTCAATGTATGGCAAAGTCAATACAGTATTGTAAAGTAGAATAAAGTATTTTAAAAAAATGAAGTGTGGTGTTGGAGAAGACTCTTGAGAGTCCCTTGGGCTGCAAGGAGATCCAACCCGTCCATTCTAAAGAATATCAGCCCTGAGATTTCTTTTGAAGGAATGATGCTAAAGCTGAAACTCCAGTACTTTGACCACCTCATGCGAAGAGTTGACTCATTGGAAAAGACTCTGATGCTGAAAAGGATTGGGGGCAGGAGGAGAAGGGGACAACAGAGGATGAGATGGCTGGATGGCATTACTGACTCGATGAACATGAGTCTGAGTGAACTCCAGGAGATGATGATGGACAGGGAGTCCTGGAGTGCTGCAATTCACGGGGTCGCTAAGAGCTGGACACGAATGAGTGACTGAACTGAACTGAACTGAAGCAGGGTGACCATATACAGCCTTGGTGTCCTGCTTTTAATATTTGAAACCAGTCTGTTGTTCCATGTTCAGTTCTAACTGTTGCTTTCTGACAGGCATATAGATTTCCCCAGAGGTAGGTCAGGTGGTTTTGTATTCCATCTCTTTCAGAATCTTCCACAGTTTATTGTCATCCTCTCAGTCAAAGGCTTTGGCAAAGTCAATAAAGCAGGGATAGGTGTTTTTCTGGAACTGTCATTTTTTTCCAATGATCCATTGGATGTTACCAATATGATCTCTGGTTTCTCTGCCTTTTAAAGCACCAGCTTGAACAAATGGAAGTTCACAGTTCATGTATCGCTGAAACCTAGCTTGGAGAATTTTGAGCGTTACTTTACTAGCGTGTGTTGCTGCTGCTGCTGCTGCTGCTGCTGCTGCTCCTGCTGCATCATTTCACAAGTGCAATTGTGTGGTAGTTTGAGCAGTCATTGCTGTTGCCTTTCTTTGAGACTGGAATGAAAACTGACATTTTCCAATCCTGTGGCCACAGCTGAATTTTCCAAATTTGCTGGCATATTGAGTGCAACTCTTTTACTGCATCATCCTTCAGCATTTGAATTAGTTTAACTGGAATTCTGTCACCCCCACTAACTTTATTCAAAGTGATGCTTATTAAGGCACACTTGACTTCGTATTCCAAGATGTTTGGCTCTACGTGAGTGATTGCGCTATCGTAATTACCTGGTTCTTGAAAATATTTTCCGTACAATACTCTTGGGTATTCTTGCCATCTCTTCAAAATATCTTGTGCTTCTGCTTGATCAGTGCCATTTGTGTCCTTTATTGAACCTATCTTTGCATTAAATATTTTCTTTGCATCTCTAATTTTCTTGAAGATAACTCTAATCTTTCTTATTCTGTTGTTTTCATCTATTTCTTTGAATTGATCCCTGAGGGAGGCTGTCTTATTTCTCTTTGCTATTATTTTGGATATCTGCATTCAAGTACATATATCTTTTTTTTTCTTCTTTGCGTTTTGCTTCTTCTTCTTCTTCATTTTTTTTAACAGCTATTTATAAGGCCTCCTCAGCAGCCAGTTTGCTTTTTTTTTTTTTTCATTTCATTTCCAGGGGGATGGTCTTAGCCCTGTCTCCCATACAATGTTACAAACCTCCTCTGTCCATTGTTCATCAGGCACTTTGTCTATCAGATTTAGTCCCTTAAATCTATCAGGTATAGTCCCTTCAATATATATTTCACTGTAGAATGATAAGGGATTTGACTTAGGTCATACCTGAATTGCCTCGTGGTTTTCCCTAATTTCTTCAGTTTAAGTCTGAATTTGTCAAGAAGGAGTTCATGATCTGAGCCACAGTCAACTTCCAGCCTTATTTTTGTTGACTGTATTGAGTCTCTCCATCTTTAGCTGCAAAAAGAGAATTCATCTGATTTTTCACTTGACCATCTACTAGTGTCCATGCATAGAGTCTTCTCTTGTGTTGTTGGAAGTGGATGTTTGCTATGACCAGTGGATTTTCTTGGCAAAACTTTATTAGCCTTTACCCTGGTTCATTCATTATTCCAAGACCAAATATGCCTGTTACTCTAAGTGTTTCTTGACTTCATACTTTTGTATTCCATTCTCCTATAATGAAAAGAATATATTTTCTGAATATTAGTTCTAAAAGATCTGGTAGGTCTTCATAGAACTATTCTGCTTTAGCTTCTTCGGGGTTTCTGGTTGAGGAAAAAGTTTGGATTTCCATTATATTGAATAGTTGGCTTTGGAAATGAAAAGAGATCATTCTTTCATTTTTGAGATTGCATCCAAATATTGCATTTAAGACTCTTTTGTTGACCATGATGGCTATTCCATTTCTTCTAAGAAATTCCTGCCCACAGTAACAGATATAATGGTCTTCTGAGTTAAATCCATCCTTTCCATTCCTTTTTAGCTCACTGATGCCTAGAATGTTGACCTTCACATTTATCACATCCTATTTGACCACTTCCAACTTGCCTTGAATGTTGGACCTAACATTCCAGGTTTTTATGTAATGTTGCTTTTTACAGCATCAGACCTTGCCTCTATCACCAGTCACAACCAAAAAAGGGTTTTTGTTTGTTTGTTTGTTTGTTGCTTCTTTTTGGTTTGGTTTTGTTTTGCTTTGTCTTCATTTTCTTCTTCTTCTTCTTCTTCTTCTTCTTCTTCTTCTTCTTCTTCTTCTCTTCTTCTTCTTCTTCATCTTCTTTTTATTCTTCTCTTCTTCTTCTTCTTCTTCTTCTTCTTCTTCTTCTTCTTCTTCTTCCTCTTTTTTTAATTTTGGTAGTTATTTCTCCACTGATCTCCAGAAGCTTATTGCTCACCAACCATCCTGGGGAATTCCTCTTTCAGTATCCTATAATTTTGCATTTTCATATGGTTCATGAGGTTCTCAGGCAAGAATACTGAAGTGGTTTTTCATTCCCTTCTCCATGGGCCACATTCTGTCAGACCTCTCCAACATAACCTGCCCATCCAGGGGGCACCACATGGCATGGCTTAGTTCATTAAGTTAGATAAGGCTGAAGTCCATGTGATAAAATTGGTTAGTTTTCTGAGATTTTGGTTTTAGCGTGTCTGCGATCTGATGCCCTCATAGGTGAAATCAGATCCTAATGTGCCAGGAGCTTGTGTGAGGAATCCGACCTATGACAAAGGTCATGAGGAAGGAAGCCTGACAAAATGCAAAGGCGTGATCTGGCTTCAGGAGTTCCCCCTGGCTTTTCCTGAACATCTTCTCCCCCAAAACCAGAGTCAGCCTATGTTTATTGCACTGTGCCTTCCACTCTTCTGACATTCTCTGGGAAAAAAGTTAACTCAGGGCTTCAGTCTCATACAAATGAAAGGAATGTTTTAGCTCAAACTCCTTTGATGGCTTTTTAACTTGCCTGACAGATTCCCCCAGACTTTTACAATGTTTGAATTGCGTACAGTGTACCAACTGCAAGAGTCACAAAGCTTAAAGCATCTTAAAGATACAGAGCCATTTTTTAAGAGCTAAAAATTATATTGGTGACAGGTTTTCAATGTTGATTCAATGACTAGTGCCAGGCCTCCATATTCTTTATCTTTTATGCACCTGGGAGGATATTAATCAATGTAATCAGGATGGAGAAACAGGAATATAGTAGTTTTGATGTTAGCAACACTAGACTTTTGAGTTCATTACTTTTATCTTTGTTATAAATCACTGTAGTCCTTTTACTTCTTATAAATTGTATCCTTGCTATGTAAGAGTCTAATTTTATTTAGTGCTTTCTGAGACTGGCACCAGACGTTGGGAAGAACAACATTTTTAAGACAAATAAGTCTTCTCGTTGACAAATCTTTTTCAGAAAAGGGCTGTAAAATGTTAATTGGCCTTCTGACCAGAAGATGATGTAAATCACCTAAGATTTGTGTATACAAATAAGTATGCAGAGAAAAAGCCTGGTCTTGATAAGTGTCAGGGCTGCTGACACTGCATAATTTTGTGTTACCCATTGATCTCTATGTACAGCCAAGACGTATAAAGAGCAATAAAAGATGGACCAATTTCTTGGACTAGCCTCTTGAACTAGTTTCTTGGTAATTGCACTCCCCCCACCCCCACCACGTGTTGGATCTCTCTCTCTCTTTTTAATCCTCTCTCTTTCTCTCCTTTTCCACTTGAATTCCCATCTGGGGAGAGGAGGCTCACCACATCTACTAACTTGACCTGTCTCTTAAGTCCCATGACAGAGGGAGCGCAAGGCAGGACACCCACCACCATTCAAACAAGTGCCACTGGCCTAATGTAGATTGTGTAAACTTCTTGTCCTTGGCTTTACCCATAAACCAAGTTATTCATCCTCTTTTCTCTACTAAATTTTCCTACTACACTATTCTTTCTAAATTTTCTTTATATTTCCAAATAAGTAAGTTTTTCCTCACCACACCTTCCCTGCTTTAAATTACCCGGTATCTACTGGGACTGGACCTTGGTACTAAAGATTGTATTCCTAAAGTTACAACATTGATAACAATTTTTTCAAAGCAAATTTAAGGAAAATAAATTTAGATGTTTTTATAGTGCAGAAAAAAAATGAGGCCAAATTTATCCATATCCATATGTATATATGAAGTGTTTAAATAATAGATGTATGTGTTTTTATTTGAAAGGTAAAAAGAGTTAATAGAAATAAAAGTTTAGGGTATTAAAGAGGACTAATATTGTTAAAAGTTAAAGAAATCATGTAGAAATGACCTCCGATTTGAAAAGAAGAAAATGTTTGCTTTTTGTTGGCAGTACAATGTCAGATATTTCCTAGTCGAAGCTTGTACTTGCTCTCAAATTCTACTATTGTCCCTCAGTTGAGCAGTCTTGGCATTAATTGAAGACTTATTCTGTTGAACCTCTGACTTCTGGGTTGGTTTATACTTTTTTGTTTATATTTCTTTCTTTTATTTGAAAGCCTTCCATATCTCATTTTCAACATACAATGAGGGTACAGTAGCCTCTTATTTGACCTAAGTGTTTTGGTGGTGAAGTGGGACACTGAAAGGAAATACCTCTGGGATATGTGGAGGTACTTGAGGTGGATTAATCACATTGGGCTTGCCAGTGACAAATGTGATATGTCCTTCCTGGGTCCACCTTGCTCAGCTTCCCGGTTGATACCTGAGGTCACTGTCCCAAGTGGGCCCTGTGTTTCTTGCACTTCTCAGCCTGTTAGGCACTTAAGTGCTTGGCAAGGAATACAATTTACTCTTCAAATTCAAAATCTCATGTGGCTGATTGGAGGGCAAGGCATAGTCTCAGGTGGGCCATGCGTCTTATACAGCTCTCTGTTCTCAACCATGCAGTTTGCTACCTGTGCCAGAGCACACAGTCTCAGGTGTGCCATGTGTCTCCTCAAGGTAGCTGACCCCAGGCTGCCATGATCCTGGCCTATGTGAACTGTTCATGAACCCAGGAATTCAACATTAGCCACTGTCAACCAGCTTAGACTTGGTAGGAGATATCTCTGGGGCCAAGATAACACTAACCCATTTCCTTCTGCCTCTGGCAATTGTACACATTCCTCTCTACCACCGTGGAAGAAAGGGTCTTTAATGGAAGCTGGCTTGTTCTCCTTTTGTATTTTCTAGCGCACAGTCTTCTGTTCTGTGAGTGTGCCATGGTTCACTATGTGGCCTTAGAGCTTTCTTGTAGGAAAGGCCCTTTCTAAAATGGCTGTCTCTAGTGTTCTCACGGTTTATGTTTCTTTGTCACCTTCACTCCATCAGATTGTCCTCAGGGCACTAAATCCTGGTTCTAACCATAGCGTGTTTAATGCATCACAGGCCTCCTTCCTAGGCCTCATGCATGACAGTGGACAGAAGAATCTGAGCCACATCTCGGCTAGTAATTGCATTTTGGCATAATTTGTGTTTTTGTTCCTTTTCCCCTTCGTTCTGTTCCCCCTCCCCCTCCCCCCACCCCACAAACACACATTGAAACCTATGAGAGAGGATTTCCTATCATCTGCTAATTTTCCTTCTTGACAACTCCTTCTCCAAGGCAGGTCTTGATCCATAAAAAATTTATTTCCTTAGGTCTCTTCTTTTGCCTTACCTCCTTTTTAAGAGATGGGTTTTCCTTTCTTGGTTTCTAGGGCCCATCAATATCGTTCAAATTGATTTCTGGAAGGTGTTCCTTGTGCAGTCGCTCCTTTGATGGATTTGCATGGGAGAAAGTGGGCAGTGCCTCCTTTTTCTCTAACACTAAAAGCCCCACCATGATCCCATAAGGTCCATTTTATTGACTAAAATCTTTTTTTGTTCAGTCACAAAACCATATCTAACTCTCTGTGACTCCTTGGACTGCAGCACACTAGGCCTGTCGGTCCTTCTCCATCACCCAAGGTCTGCTGGAAATCATATCCATTGAATGGATGAAGCTATACAACCTTCCTCTTCCTTCTCACCCATGTCTCCTCCTGATTTTATTGTTTCCTAAGAATCAGGGTTTTTTTCTGATGAATAAGTTCTTTGCTCAGGTGGTCAAAATCTTGGGGACTCTTCTTCAGCATCAGTGATTCTAATGCTTTTTCACAGTTGACTTTCTTTATGTTTGTGTGACTTGATCTCTTTGAAATCCACTGGACACTCAGAAGTCACCCCTAGCAGAGCAGTTTGGTGTTCTCACATCTGTACGTGTCTACTGGAAAGACCATAGATGTGACTCAAGTGCTTCCGTTACTCAAGTCATTGCCAAGTCTTCACTTTTTAACATGCTTCCTAAATTTGTGAGAGCTTTTCTTCCAGGAAGCAATTGTTTTCTAATTTCATAGAGTCCTTCACCATCTACCATGAGTTTAGAACCCAAAGACTTAGTCTGTCACGGCTTCTGTCTTTTCAACTTCCATTTCCCGTGAAACTGTGGGACCAGAGGCCCTGATCTTACTTTGTGTACTACTCAGACAGAAATGACAACCCAATCTAGTGTTATTGCCTGGAGAATCCCAGGGACTGGTGAGCCTGGTGGGCTGCCATCTCTGGGGTTGCACAGAGTCAGACATGACTGAAGTGACTTTGGAGAGGCAGCAGCAGATAATTCAAATGTACTGTTTGCCCTATGTTTTCCTATGAACGTTGAGAATTATTGTATTATTGTACCTTTGTTTTCCCTCAGTGTTTAGATAAAAAAATTATTTTCTGAGAATATTCTAAGATGACAGTTACTCATTTTATTTTATACTACTGATTTTAAGTTTCCAGCTGGAGCATTTGTGCCATGCTTCTGTGACAGCTAGGTAACATATTGCAAAACACAGCATATAAATTATTTTCCATTAACATAATATATTGAGCCTGTTCATACTATCTAGTTAGATTTTGTCTCATATGGCTACTTCAAAAACACAAAGGAGAACAAGGAACAGGACAAATTATGTGGAAGGGGACAAGGAGTTGAATCCCTGTGGCATGAATTGAGAACTACTTTGATCATCAATGATTTCTATTGAAAAATATGATACTAGAAGTTGAAAATGATAAAAGAAAATGGTACATACTGAATTATGAAGAAGTGATTTTTATGTTCACATCATATTATTTCAATGTTCAACTAGTCAGAAGAGCCTATCTATGATCTATGGACAGTGCACTGCACATCTGTATTACCCATTAAGTGGGTAGTTGTTATCCGAAATCCAGCTGGTTGACTTCTGTGCATATAGTTCTGACATGTTCTTATGTTACTACAGACTTGAATGTCTAAAATGGTATCCAACGTGGGGAGAGCAACAGCTTTCTTCAAACAGTATCTCTAAGTAAATCAAAGTTGTGACTTTATGGCCTCAAGGCATCCTCATATATGAAACTCATCTGTTATTACAGAAAAAATAGTAGAAGATGAGCTAGATTAAAGGACAGCTTTTCAACAACAGAATATTAAGTATTCATCCAGTAATTTATTAAGCAATGTTGGGCTACCCAAACAGTCTGTTTAAGGTCTTGGGGGCAAGCAAAGGGTTTGGCTACCTAAAATACAATTGCCTAAAATTTTATATACGTATGCACAAGTATACGTATGTTTGTACATGTGTGCATATAAAATGAGTACAATGGCTTTTAATTCCTGTTAGGTACAACAGCATTGAAAAAAAAAAAAACACACACAAATGTAGAATGCTTCAAAGGTCTACTCACTAATTGAATATATGTAAGTTGAAATACTTCACAATATGTTTTCTTGGATGAATGTAATGTATGAGGACTCTTTATATTAGTCCCATCTCTCCTTTTAAAATTTTCTACCAATTTTCAAAAATTTGTCCAGTTTTAAATATATATATGGTATTATATGTATGTATGTTCATATACATATGCATGCGCATGTGCATATATATGTATATGTGTATGTATATGTATATATAGTTGTCAGCATTAGGCAGGTTCAAGTATTGCTATTAGAACTTTCTGGATTTTTTTTTTTTTTTCCGGATCCATGTATAGATTATGGTGCCTTTTGACTTAGAAAGTTGAGAAAGTGAGAGACACACCTCAAGGGACAGCTGGGGACTATTTTGGACATTTTATGTTGGTCAACATTTCTGAGTAAGATTGTAGATCCATAGGCAAAATGATGCCTACTAGCTCTCTTGCAGAATGTACTAGGAGCGCTCAGGCCACCATGGGGAGACAAGGCAAAAGTGGTGGCTGGAGAAGGATGTTTAAAATGATCATTTCACTTAACTGAGTTGAGATGTTTCCCTATGTCTAATAGTAATCTAAATGTATCAGCCTTGATTCAGTCAGGTACTAATTTTGTCTTTTGAAAGAAATATAATAATCAACACTTATCTACACAGAATAAGTTCCAAAATCCCGTCAGACATCTGTAACCTCACATAGTATCAAACCCTGTATACACAATGATTCTTCTATACATACATACTTGTGATGCAGTTTATTATATATAAGCACAGTAAGATATCAGAAACTGCCTAATAATAACAGGACGTGAAAATGAAGTCACTCAGTCATGTCCAACTCTAGCTTTTCTGCAGAGTTTAACGGGAGCCCTGGTGGAACCATCGGGAGACAAGGTTCTCTGAGCCCATGGACTGCAGCTTACTACACTCCTCTGTCCATGGGATTTCCCAGGCCAGAATTCTGGAGTGGGTTGCAATTTCCTTCTCCACATAATCTTTCTGGCCCAGGGATTGAACCTGGGTCTCCTGAATTGTAGACAGACACTTTACCATCTGCGCCATCAGGAAATGTGTAATAATAACATAGAACAATTACATCAATATACTTTTATAAAAATGCTGTGAATGTAGTCGCTATGTAAAATATATGACCATAATAATTGAGTGATATTTTTTTTCACCCTAACAGCACTTACTACACGCTGTGGCCATACTTTTTGCAGTTTCAAGTTTGACACCAAAACTAACCCAGATTTATTTTCTCTTCTTCACATTCACCACAGATATTAGCAAACTCAGCATACAATTTTTTTTTTATATCAAACTGAGAACTTTGACCTTTCCACTTAAAGGTAACACTTAATGGATTCTCTCTGGCATATCTAAATGGCCAGTATCTCCCCACTTATGGTTTTGGGCCATTATTGAATAAAATAAGAGTGACTTGGTCACAAGCCCTGTGACATCTTGTCGGGAGCCACAGCAGGATGGTGCCGGTTTCCTGCTTCCTGGTTCTTCGCATATATGTAGGCAGATATGCTAATTAGGGATTCTAACAGTGTTCTGTTATGAGCCAATCAGAGGTTGACGTTATGAGCCAATCAGAGGTTGACTTTATGAGCCAATCAGAGGTTGGCTTTGTGAGCCAATCAGAGGTTGACTTTGTGAGCCAATCAGAGGTTGGCTTTGTGAGCCAATCAGAGGTTAACTTTGTGAGCCAATCAGAGGTTGACACGTCTCCCCTCTGGGCTATATAAGCAATCGCTTTCCCTGCATCGGGGCCCTCGCCACTTCCTAAAAGAGCTGTAACAATAAACCGCGTGTCAGAAGAATCCTGTCTGTGGCGTTCTCCTTATCGGCGAGGCGGGCGACCACAGTTGGTGCCGAAACCCGGGAAGGCCGAAACCATGAGCCAATCAGAGGTTGACTTTATGAGCCAATCAGAGGTTGGCTTTGTGAGCCAATCAGAGGTTGACTTTGTGAGCCAATCAGAGGTTGGCTTTGTGAGCCAATCAGAGGTTAACTTTGTGAGCCAATCAGAGGTTGACACGTCTCCCCTCTGGGCTATATAAGCAATCGCTTTCCCTGCATCGGGGCCCTCGCCACTTCCTAAAAGAGCTGTAACAATAAACCGCGTGTCAGAAGAATCCTGTCTGTGGCGTTCTCCTTATCGGCGAGGCGGGCGACCACAACATCTCAACAGTCACTGTGGTAACCGAGTGACAAATGGGTGGGATGCACAGGAGTAAGGAACAATTTTCATTCTGGGTAGGAGAAAGCAGGATGGTGTGAGATTTCAATCACACTCCTCAGAATGACATGCGATTTAAACATATAAATATACTTCTGGAGTTTGTCATTTAATATTCTCAGTGAAAATCTGAGGGTTAACTGAAACCACAAAGAATGACACCAGAGATCAGAGGGGATGACCTTGTTCTGAGATTGCCTTTAGAGGAAAATACATTTGAAGGGGCCACTTGAAGCCAAAAGTGATTGTAAAGTGACCCATCTCTTCCCATGTGAGGAAGCACTAGCACTGTCACAACCCAAGAAAAAGACCACTGCATGCAAATCCAGAGATGAGGACAATGATGATGCTGAGGTCTGCTTTGTTGGAGTGGAGCACGTCAATGAGGATGATGAAACCTTCCTTGGCAGAGTGATTTCAAGTTCAAAGCCAGTCATTTCTAGCATTTTGAGCAGAGTGACCAGGGACTCATCTTCAAGAAGAAAGAAGGGCCATGTGAGTCCAGATCCCTCCTGCACATAGCAACCTGAAAATCTCAGGACATCAGCAACAGAGCCAGCAGCTGTATCACCAGCTTTTCAGTGTGAATGGGGAGGAAGAGACAGTCCTATTATTTCTGAGCCCTCATCTAAACCTGATTATAAAACGAGCTCTTTGGAAGCTGTGCTTCACAATTCAGAATTGCTCTCTCCATGGATTCACTGTCTCGCTGGAGCAGTTCTCTCATTAGGAGGCAAGGATCAAAGTCCTCTTAGTTCAAAGTGATGTCCCACTTCAGAGGTAAAATTTAACAGTAAGAATCCCCAAAGACCCAAACTTGGTAATGGAATCCACAGGGACCTGCTTCCACCATGGCCCATCGAGGTATTTCTGCTGGAAAACCATGATTACAACCTTGGAAGATCTCCTGACCTCGAGGAGCCATGGTGGGGCATCATTTTCACAGACTTATGCCAGTGACCAGGCATGCTTCATTCTTATGGATCCAGTCAGGACATACACTTTGGAAGGGCTGGAAAAAATGGGCTTTGGGGCTCTGGAAAGTCAGGGCAAGACTGTTGATCCCATGAAAGGAAATCTGATCATGTTACTTGGTGATGTTTACTATGGACAATATACGAGAGATGGGCTGCCAGAAGAGAAGACTCACACAGCCTGTAAATGTCTCAGCTGCTTGAGAGTTATAAACCATGCCAAGTTTATGACCCACCTGAGGAACTATCTGGAGCTTGAGAGGCAGAAGGGTGACAGCTGGGAAATCCACACCACCTGCCAGCACTGCCACCACCAGTTTCCCACCCGTTCCAGCTGCAGTGTCACATTAAAAGTTCCCACGCTTCCCAGGGGCCTGCCATGGTCTGTAATATGTGTAAATTGTCCTTTAAAACAGATTAGGTTCTTGTAAAGCATATGAAGGACAGTCACAATTTGGCAAATGCCCTATTTGTGCCATGTTTTCAATTACAGATTGTCAGCCTTTGCCAATGTAGAGGCACATTTTAGAACGTGGCATGGAAACGTGAACAATTTTCTTTGTCTGTTTTGCCTCGAAATTTTCAAACTGGTGACATCCTTCATAAATCACGCTTGGAGGCACGGGAACAGGAGGGTCTTTCCATGTTCTACGTGTTGGCTGCAGTGTTTGAACCTGAAGGAAAAGACAAAGCACCAAACCAAGAATCATCAGTTATTCAAAAAGCCAGAGCAATTGTGAGGTTTGCCTTCTGAAACAGAGGTTATGATCTGAAGTTCCATTCAGCTGGGAGTGAGAGAGACAGCATCCATCATTATGAGGAACACTGACTCTCAAGTGCCACCCAGGAAAACAACAAAGAAGATTGACTACGAATACAAAATATTCCAGACGTGTTGCAGAAAGGGATCTGTCTAAAAAATTATGTTCAACCCACCTCCAGAAATTCAAGAAAGTCCTATTGAGGTTCAGCCAGCTGTACATAAAGACGCTGCCTGGCTTTTGTTGTTCAGTTGCTCAATGGTGTCTGACTCCCTGTGACCCTATGAACTTAAGTGTGCCAGGCTTCCCTGTCTATCACCATCTCCTGAAACTTGTTAAACTCATTCCACTGAGTTGCTGATTCCATCCAACCATCTCATCCTCTGTCACATCTTCTGTTTCTGCCTTCAATATTTCCAGATATCAGGGCGTTGTGTGCTTCCCCACCCCCCTCCGTCCCCCAGTGAGTTGACTCTTCCCATCAGAAGGCCAAAGTTTGGAGCTTTAGCATCAGTTCTTCCACTGAATTTTCATGGTTGATTTCCCTTAGGATTGGCTGGTTGATTCTCCTTGCAGTCCAAGGGACTCTCAAGAGTCTCCATTCTCCAGCACCACAGTTAGAAAAGATCAGTTCTTCAGCACTCAGCCTTCTTCATAGTCCAGCTCTTCTATATCTGTATCTCACTACTGAGGAAACCATTGGTTTGATGTTATGGACAGTTGTTGGTAAAGTAATATTTCTGTCTTTTAATACACTGTCAAGGTTTGTTGCAACTTTTCTTCCAAGGAGTGGGCATCTTTTAATTTCACGGCCTCAGTAACCATCCACAGTTATTTGGAAGCCCAAGAAAACAAAGTCTGGCTTTACTGAAACTGAGATTGTACTTGCTTTATCTCTCTACCATCAAGTAGCTTTGAAATCTCCATGTTCCTTCCTGGCCACACTCTGCTCCCCAAAGTAAACACTTTTCTGATCTCTAGCATCAGAGATTCATTTTTCTTTCTTTCTTTCTTTCTTTCTTTCTTTCTTTCTTTCTTTCTTTCTTTCTTTCTTTCTTTCTTTTTTCAAATTTTAAATAAATATAAACACAAAAGACTTTCTGTTTCCCTGGTCTTGGTTTTCTTTTAAGTAAGTGAGATGCATTCTTATTGTATGTAGGTGTGGAACATTATTTCTCATTGCTGGGTAGAATTCCCTTGGATGAATGGGCATAGTCTTATATGTCCATTTTACTGTGCCTGCAATTTGAGGCTCTTATTGTGCATTTTTGAATAAGCTGCCTACAAACCTATGTGTATCTTTCATAGTAATTTGTCTGGGATAGCTATATCTTTATGTCTAGACATAAGAATATTTGATAATGCATGTGGTAGTAGTTTAGATGCTAAGCAGTATTTAACTCTTGTAACCCACCAGGTTCCACTGTCCATAAAATTTCCCAGGCAAGAAGACAACAATGGGCTGGCATTTCCTTCTCCAGAGGATTTTCTTGAGCCAGGGATCAAACCTGGGTCTCCTCCATTGCAGGCAGATCTGTTACTGACTGAGCCATTTTGATATGCAGGGTCAGTCAAATGCTTTTTTCAAACTGATTGAAGCAATGTGTATTTCCACTAACAGTACTGGCATTTCCATTTCTACAGAACACTTGGTACTGTCAGTCTGCTTTATCACATAACTGAGCAGAACTCTACAGGGCTTTCCCAGGGACAGAACATGCCCTGCCCACACCTCACCAATATACCCTATCTCTTATTTGTAGAAAAACGTTAGGTCCTAGATTTTCCAGGAGTTTCAAAAAACAGATTTAATTAGAAGTGAAAAACTGAATAAACAAGAAAAGCATCAAGCAATACAAACAATAATTAGTTGTTGGTCAGTTGTGTTCACTCTTTGTGACCTCATGGACTGCAGCACACCAGGCTTCTCTGTCCTTCATCATCTCCTGGACCTTGCTCAAGCTCAAGTCCATTGAGTCTGTGATGCCATCTAATCATGTCATTTTCTGTTATCCCCTTCTCCTCCTGCCTTCACTCTTTTCTAGTGTAATCAGTCAGCTCTTCCTATAAAGTGGCCAAGGTTTTGGAGCTTCACTTTCAGTATCATTTCTTACAGTGAATATTCAGTGTTGATTTCCTGTAGGACTGACTGGCTTGATATCGCTGCAGTCCAAGGGACTTTCAAGAGTCTTCACCAACATCACAGTTCAAAAGCATCAGTTCTTTAGTGCTCAGCCTTCTTTATGGTCCAACTCTCATATCCATATGTGACTACTGGAAGAACGATAGCCTTGACTACCTGGCCCTTTGTTGACAAAGCAATGTCTCTGCTTTTCTAATATGCCATCTAAGTTTGTCACAGTTTTTCTTCCAAGGAGTAGGCATCTTTTAATTTGTGGCTGCAGCTGCTATCTGTAGTGATTTTTGGAGCTCAAAAAATAATGTCTGTCACTGTTTCCATTATTTCCTCATCTATTGGCCATGAAGAGAAGAAGCATTTTACTGTGTGGACCACAACAAACTCTGGGAAATTCTGAAAGAGATGGGAATACCAGACCATCTGACCTTTCTCCTGAGAAATCTGTATGCAGGTCAAGAAGCAACAGTAGAACTGGACATGGAACAAGAGACTGGTTCCAAATAGGGAGAGGAGTACATCAAGATTGTATACTGCTTCCCTGCTTATTTAACTTATAGTCAGAGTACATCATGAAGAACACTGGGCTGGATGAAGCACAATCTGGAATCAAGATTGCTGGGAGAAATAATGGCAACTTCATATATGTTGATGAGGCCATCCTAATGGCAGGAAATGAAGATCCTCTGATCACGGCAAGTGAGGAGAGTGAAAACTCAACATTCAAAACTCCTGGGATTCTCCAGGCAAGAACACTGGAGTGGGTTTCCATTTGTTTCTCCAATGCATGAAAGTAAAAAGTGAAATGAAATCACTCAGTCATGTCCGACTCTTCTTGTTCCCATGGAGTGCAGCCTATTGGCTCCTCTGTCATGGGATTTTCCAGGCAAGAGTACTGACGTGGGGTGTCATTTCCTTCTCCATGACAAACATAGACAGCATTAACAACAACAAAAATTAGGGCATAACTCTGCTGACCAAAGGTCTTATATGTAAAGGCACGGTGGCTCAGACATTAAGGAATTAACTTGCAATGTGGGAGACCTGTATTCAGTCATGAGAAAGACATCCTTGTAGTCCAGTGGTCAGACTCGGTTCTCCCAAATTAGGACATCCAAGTTTATTTCCTGATCGGTGTATTAGATCCCACATACTGCAACTAAAATTACTGCATATGAAAATTGAGAATCCTGACTTCCACATGCTACAATGAGGACTGAAGAGCCCTCGTGCTGGAACAAAGACCAAGCACAACAAAGTAAATGAGTAAATTTTGGAAATCAATTCAGAAAAATATATGAGAATTCCCTGTTGGTTTATCAGTACTTGATGTTTTAACTGCCAAAGGCCAGGGTGCAACACCTGGCTGTGCAACTAGGATCCCACAGGTTCCATGGCATGGGCAAACAAAAACCTAGAAAGATAATTGAGGAGGATACAACTCCCCAAGTTTCAAAAGGAAGCAATATAACTGCAAACAGGCTGAGGATATAGTAAGGAAAGCCAGGGATCCAAAGGGCAAAAGTGGCACCTCTGTAATTCACAAGCCTCTTTAATGTTGTGGTTTAGGCTCCTCCTACTCCCTCTTCTGAATCTAAATAACTTACTGCTTCTAGGAAAAATTGTTATGGGCAAAACGAAATAAAATATTTGAACTTAATAATATTGAAAATATAAAAATTTTTAAACAGATCTAAAGCAGTTTCATGTGTAAATGTGCATTACATTTGAAAAGTTGAAAGGTTGGCAAAACAATGATCTAAATCAGTGCTATTCACAGACTTTTCTGCAGCAATAGAGAAAATTTAAATGATGGTCAGTTTTTCACATGTATAAATGCATATATTTCTCTTCTGTGAGGTGACTTGTTTATATCCTTTATCTAAATGTTCAGATGGAGTATTCATCTGGTAGGTTTTATTATTATTATTATTATTATTGTTATTTTGTCTTGCTGTGAGGAATAGGGATTTTAGATCTTCAATCAAGAATCGAATCTCTGCTTCCTGAAGTGGAAGCACAAATCCCTAACAATCAGATCACTAAGCAATTCTCAATGAAAATGTTTTCTATGTCCTTGTCTAATATGCCACTTTGGAAATGTTAAAATGTAGCTAATGTGACTGAGGTATTAAATCTTTGTGTGTGTTCAGCCACTTCAGTCTGTCCAACTCTTTGTGACCCCATCTGTGTATCATGCCAGGCTCCTCTCTCCATGGGTTTCTCCAGGCAGTAATACTGGAGTGGGTTGCCATTTCTCTTTCCAGGGGCTCTTCCTGACCCAGGGGTTGAACCCACGTCTTTTATGTCTCCTGCATTGGCAGGCAGGTTCTTTACCACCAGCACTAACTGGGAAACCTATTAAATCTTTACTTTAAATTAATTAATTTAAAGTTAAAAGATATTAGAAGAACCAGATCTTCCTTATAATTGAGTTTCAATTAATTTGTATACCCAGTAATTTGTGTATCTCTTAGATATTTTCCTCAAAATGAGAGTCCATGCCCCTCCCTAAGTGTAGGCTGCATTTAGTGACTTGTTCCCAAAGAACAGAATATGTCAGCAGGAAGGAGATAACAATAGCAGAGGAACTAGAGGTAAGTCGTATTGATAGTATGAATCCTTGATGGGAATTGGTTAGAAAGATATTCTGCCTTGGAGGTATAGTTCTAAAAATATATAAACTCCAGTGCAAGCAGGGGAAATTTAACAAACCCATATAGAGAGTCATTCTGCAAAATACCTGTCTCTGAAGGACTCCTGAATATTGTCAAAAGTCATGAAAAGCAAGGACAGTTGATCTTACTCTGCTATAGACCAGGGTAAGATATGGGATGTATCTGTAGCTTTTTGCTATCTATCCTTATGCAGTTTGGTATCCTATAGGGGAATATGAAACTGGAAAATAACATTTGTGGAAAAACTGGTAAATTTTGAATAAAACATGGAACTTAAAGGTGCCCTACTGAAAGATGGTGGAATAATTGTGAGGCTTAAAGGAGGTCATTTCACATACATACATTTTAGATATTGCTGGTATTTTCTCTACATCACAGCCACCTCATTTTGACTCCACTGAGATTGAAATCTAAAGTATGGAATACTTAACTGAATGGAAATCTTCATATAAATACAACTAATCAATAATATTTAGACTATTTGATCTGACCATAACACCATAATAAAAATTGACAAAGAAACATTTTTTAAAATGCCATTCATTTGGAAAACATCAGTAACTATATTAATAAATTATATATATATATATCCATGGAATTTTCAGACAAGACTACTAGAGCAGATTGCCATTATTTTCTCCAGAGGATCTTCCTAACCTGGGATCGAACCCGGACTTCTCATGTCTCCTGTATTGGCTGGAAAGTTGTTTATCAATTGAGTAACCAGAGAAGCCTATGCAACATATAATCTTGTCTTTCAGTTCAGTTCAGTTCAGTTCAGTCACTCACTTGTATCTGACTCTTTGTGACCCCATGAATCACAACACGTTAGGCCTTCCTGTTCCATCACCAACTTCCAGAGTACAGTCAGACTCACATCCATCTTATCAGTGATGCCATCCAGCCATCTCATCCTAGGTCATCCCCTTCTCTTCCTGCCTCCAACCTCTCCTAGCATCAGAGTCTTTTCCAAAGAGTCAACTATTTGCATGAGGTGGCCAAAGTACTGAAGTTTCAGCAATAGCATCATTCCTTCCAAGGAAATCCCAGAGTGATCCCCTTGAAAATGGAATGGTTGGATCTCCTTCCAGTTCAAAGGACTCTCAAGAGCCTTTCCAACACCAGAGTTCAAAAGCATCAATTCTTTGGGGCTGAACCTTCTTCACAGTCCAACTCTCACATCCATAATGAACACAAGAAAAACCATAGCCTTGAATGGACAGACCTTAGTCACCAAAGTAATGTGTCTGCTTTTGAATATGCTATCTAGGTTTATCATAAATTTTATTCCAAGGAGTAAGCATCTTTTAAATTTCAGGGCTGCATTCACCATTTGCAGTGGTTTTGGAACCCCCCAAAATAAAGGCTGACACTGTTTCCACTCTTTCCCCATCTATTTCCCATGACGTGATGGGACCGGATGCCATGATCTTCGTTTTCTGAATGTCGAGTTTTAAGGCAACTTTTTCATTCCCTTCTTTCATTTTCATCAAGAGGCTTTTTAGTTCCTCTTCACTTTCTGCAATAAGGGTGCTGTCATTTGCATATCTGAGGCTATTGATATTTCTCCCAGCAATCTTGATTCCAGCTTGTGTTTCTTCCAGTCCAGTGTTTCTCATGATGTACTCTGCATAGCAGTTAAATAAGCAGGGTGACAATATACAGCCTTGACATACTCCTTTTCCTATTTGGGACCAGTCCATTGTTCCATGTCCAGTTGGATTTGTTGCTTCCTGACCTGCATACAGATTTCTCAAGAGGCAGGTTTGGTGTTCTGCTATTACTATTTTCAGAATTTTCCACAGTTTATCATGATCCACAGAGTCAAAGGCTTTGCATAGTCAATAAAGCAGAAATAGATGTTTTCTGGAACTCTCTTGCTTTTTCCATGATCCAGTGGATGTTGGCAATTTGATCTATGGTTCCTCTGCCTTTTCTAAAACCAGCTTGAACATCAGGAAGTTTACGGTTCATGTATTGCTGAAGCCTGGCTTGGAGAATTTTGAGCATTAGTTTACTACCATGTAAGATGAGTGGAATTGTGCAGTAGCTTGAACGTTGAATTTGGAATGAAAACTGACCTTTTCCATTCCTGTGGCCACTGCTGAATTTTCCAAATTCACTGGCATATGGAGTGCAGCACTTTCACAGTATCATCTTTCAGGATTTGAATCAGCTAAACTGGAATTCCATCACCTCCACTAGCTTTGTCTGTAGTAATGCTTTATAAGGCCCACTTGACTACACATTCCAGGATGTATTACTCTATATTAGTGATCTCACCATCATGATTATCTGGGTAATGAAGATCTTTTTTGTTCAGTTCTTTTCTCTATTGTTTCCACCTCTTGTTAATGTCTTCTGCTTCTGTTAAGTCTATACCATTTTTGTACTTTATCGAGCCCATCTTTGAATGAAATATTCCCTTGGTATCTCTAATTTTCTTGAAGAGATCTATAGTCTTCCCCACTTTCTTTTTTTTTTCCCTCTATTTCTTAGCATTGATAGCTGAAGAAGACTTTATCTTTTTCTTGATATTCTCTGGATCTCTGCATTCAGATGCTTCTATCTTTCCTTCTATTCTTGGCTTTTCACCTCTCTCTTGTTCACAGGTATTTGTAAAGCCTCCCCAGACAGCCTTTTTTAAAAAAAAAATATTATTTTGTTTTGCATTTATTTTCCATGGGGATGGTCTTGATCCCTGTCTCCTTTACAGTGTCACGAACCTCATCCATAGCTCATCAGGCACTCTATCTATCAGATCTAGGCCCTTAGATCTATTTCTCACTTCCACTGTAAAATTATAAGGCATTTGATTTAGGTTGTACCTGAATAGTCTAATGATTTTCCCTACTTTATACAATTTGAGTCTGAATTTGGTAATAAGGAGCTCATGATATGAACTACAGTCAGCTCCTGATCTTATTTTTGTTGACTGTATAGAGCTTCTCCAACTTTGGGTGCAAAGAATATAATCAGTCTGATTTCAGTGTTGACCATCCGGTGATGTCCATGTGTAACATCTTCTCTTGTGTTGTTGGAAATGGGTGTTTGCTATAACCAGCACATTTTCTTGGCAAAACTCAATTAGTCTTTGCCCTGCTTCATTCTGCATTCCAAGGCCAAATTTGTCTGTTAATCCAGGTGTTTCTTAACATTCTACTTTTGCATTCCAGTCCCCTGTCAGGAAAAGGACATCTTTTTTGGGTGTTAATTCTAAAAGGCCTTGTAGGTCTTCATAAAACCATTCAACTTCAGCTTCTTAAGCATTACTGATAGGGGTATAGGCTTGGATAACTGTGATTTTGAGTAGTTTGGGGATAAACAGAGATCATGCTGTCATTTTTGAGATTGCATCCAAGCACTGCATTTCAGGCTCTTTTGTTGACCATGATGGCTACTCCATTTCTTCTGAGGGATTCCTGCCTGCAGTAGTAAATATAATGGTCACCTGAATCATTGACCCATTCCAGTCCATTTTAGTTTGCTGATTCCTAGAATGTCGATGTTCACTCTTACTATGTCCTATTTAAGCACTTCCTATTTGCCTTGATTCATGGACCTAAGATTTCAAGTTCCTCTGCAATATTGCTCTTTACCTCATGGGACCTTGCTTCTATGACCAGTCACATCCCTGTCTCTTATACACATCTAGTTGGATAAAACCATTCAACTTCAGCTTCTTAAGCATTACTGATAGGGGTATAGGCTTGGATAACTGTGATTTTGAGTAGTTTGGGGATAAACAGAGATCATGCTGTCATTTTTGAGATTGCATCCAAGCACTGCATTTCAGGCTCTTTTGTTGACCATGATGGCTACTCCATTTCTTCTGAGGGATTCCTGCCTGCAGTAGTAAATATAATGGTCACCTGAATCATTGACCCATTCCAGTCCATTTTAGTTTGCTGATTCCTAGAATGTCGATGTTCACTCTTACTATGTCCTATTTAAGCACTTCCTATTTGCCTTGATTCATGGACCTAAGATTTCAAGTTCCTCTGCAATATTGCTCTTTACCTCATGGGACCTTGCTTCTATGACCAGTCACATCCATAGCTGGGTATTGTTTTTGCTTTGGCTCCATCCCTTCATTCTTTCTGGACTTATCTCCACTGATCTCCAGTACCATATGGAGCACCTGCTGACTTGGGGAGTTCCCCTTTCAGCATCCTATCGTTTTGCCTTTTAATACTGTTTATAGGGTTCTCAAGGCAAAATACTGAAGTGATTTGCATTCCCTTCTCCAATGGACCACATTCTGTCAGACCTCTCCAACATGACCCGCTCATCTTGGGTTCCCCCACAGCCATGGCTTGGTTTCATCAAGTTAGACAAGCCTGTGGTTCTAGTGTGATTAGATTAATTAGCTTTTGGTGAGTATCATTTCAGTGTGTCTGCCCTTTGATGGCCTCTTGCAACACCTACCATCTTAGTTGGGTTTCTCTTACCTTGGGCATGGGGTATTTCTTCACGGCTCCTCCAGCAAAGCACAGTGGCTGCTCCTTACCTCGGATGAGGGCTATCTCCTTAACACTGCCCTTCCTATCCTTCAATATGGAATAGTTCCTCTATACCCTCCTGCATCCGTGCAGCCACTGCTCCTTGGGTTGCTTCTCCCAGCTGATGCCCCTGGCCTCGGGCATGGGGTGGTTACTCAGGGCCACCGCCCCTGGACTCAGGCACGAGTGGCTTCTCCCAGCTGCTCCTCACCTCAGATGCAGTGTTTCTCCTCTCAGACTCTGCCCCTGACCTCGGACGCGGTCTATCTCATCCCAGCCACCAATGACTTCAGATGCGGGGTAGCTCCTCCTGGACACCACCCCTGACCTCAGACTTGGAGAGCTACTTTTGGCTGTTCCTGTGCTGTTTCATCCTGGCACTCTCAGTTGCTGCTCCTGACCTTGGATGCGGGGTAACTCCTTTTGGCTGCACTTAGTGCACAGGGTCACAGCCGCCCATGCTACTGTGCTGGATTGCAGCCTGTTCTGGTATATGGGACCATGTCCAGTCATCTTTAATCCTATTTACCCTTGATGGGTGTGGCTGTATTCAGGCCCTATTGTTTGAACTGAGACCCAATGATGGTATGGGTAGTGAAAGTAACAGGGACCTTCTTCAAAAGGACTTGAGCAAGTACTCTTGTATTCAGTGCCCATCATCATGATGCATCCCATTCTTGGACCATGCCTCTGCCAAACACTCCTGGACACTCACAAACAAGACTGACTCAGTCTCTTGTGGGAATACTGTTCTTACTTTTGGCTCCTGGTGAACACAAAATTTTGTTTGGGCCTACCAACAGTTTGCTTGATTCCTGTGGAAGCTCTATAATCAAATCCAACTGGTCTCCAAAGTCAAATTCCCTCCGGGTTCTCAGTCCCTTTACCAGATCCCCAGGTTGAAAAATCTGTAGTGCTTCTCAAACTTCCTTACCTGTACAAGAATTTCTTTAGAATAATTATCTTACAATTTTTGAATTCTGCCCTAGGCCACTTTTTGGTTGGTTGAAAGATTACTTCCTCTGAGAGGGCTTTTGTCACAAACTGCATGAACAAGGTTCATAGAAGCTAGAGACTCTCTTCCCTGTCCAGCCATTGCTCACCCATGCCTCTGCAGGAGACCCTCAATCACTCAAAAACAGTTCTGACTTTGTCTTGGGGCAGTCCCTGGGTACAGGTGCACAAAATGTTTTATTGAGCACTCAGTGTGGCCGGTAGGTATTGATTCTAAATTCAAATTCACCCCTGCTACAGTCTTGTTGAACTTTACCTTTTCCTGGGGCTTTTTTTTTTTTTTTTTTTGTGGGACCATCATTCTCCTGCCAATGGTCATTCAGCAACAAGGTGTAATTTTGGAGATATCACAGGAAAAGATGAGTCCACACTCTTCTACTTTGCCATCTTCACTTCCTCACAGGCACAAACCAGCAAAGGGGAAAATGCCTACATCCCACTTTTGCACTGTCTACACCTTTCTGCACTGTCAGATAGGCTGGAAGCCCACAAACGCTCAAGCCAAGGTCACTTTGTTTCCTCTAGGATGCCTGTGCTTTCACAATGAAGGGCCCTACCTTATCATGTCAGTTGTCTCACATGATGATATTGTTTGTGATGTGTAAAGAGAGAGTGTGCTTATTGATGGGCTGACCAGAGGCAGCACTATCTGAGAGCTTTCCTCTAATAGAGAAGACCTCTCCAGTGCAGTAGCTTCTTTTTCTATTCCTCTTTTTACAGTCTCTACTTTTTTCGGAAGGACCTTCACCTCTTCACAGACTTGGATGCCATTATAGCCATATCCCATTCCATAGGCCAGCCCAATTCTTGTATACTGAGGGGTCTATATGCTATATTTTAAAAGCCCCACACCACTGGATTTACACTTGATGAGCCCTCAAGCATTCCACATCCCTTTCCTGGTAAACACATACACATCAACACAGCAGAAACTGTGAGCTTCTTTATGTCTCTAGATGCAAATTCAAATTTGTGAACACACTGTCCTGAGTTGTCATTGGCCATTTTTTCCTCATTCCTGTCTTGAAGAGGACAACCTCAGAGATACATGGACCAATCTCCCACACTCTGTGGATGCCTGGTCCAGTTTTCTGATTGCTCCATATCTCACGATCTATAACATTCATCTCTGTCAGCTGTGGTTGGACACACATCCATACAGAAAGTCACACAAACGTGGGCAACAAGCTCATGTGAGAAGACACACAAATGTTCAAGGCAAGTGAAAACATAAGCCAACAGGGAACATAGATGCTTCTGTAGCTGAAGAACCAGTGCTTCACATGAAAAATAGATATTTCCATTTCTTTAGAGGAAAATCTCCATTTTCAACTGAAATATGAAGTATGCTGCTAAGTCAATTCAGTTGTGTCTGACTCTGTATGACCCCATAGATGGCAACCTACTAGGCTCCCCTTTCACTGGGATTCTCCACGCAAGGACACTGGAGTGGGTTGTCATTTCCTTCTTCAATGCAGGGAAGTGAAAATTGAAAGTGAATTCGCTCAATCGTATCTGACCCTCAGTGACCCCATGGACTATAGCCTTCCAGGCTCCTCCATCCATGGGATTTTCCAGGCAAGAGTACTGGAATGGGGTGCCATTGACTTCTCCGAATATGAAGTATGGAGAATACGAAATTCCATAATGCAGACTTAGCACCTAGGTTTTGATAAAGTAAAAACTAACCACTCCCTTTTCATGTAATCAATCCGTTGTTTTGATATATTGTTACAAATACAGCAAACTCCTACTTCATTAAGAAACAGAGGTGCCCAGTTTTTAATTTGTGCAATAGAGATAAATCCATTTTCCTACAGGTTTTCCATATCTTCACAAAGCAATGCCAAGATTGTCCTGTGTGAAATATCCAGAATTTCACTTTTAATGGTAGAAAACGACAGCATAGATTCATATACGAGGTATCAGTTCAGTCAGTAAGTTCAGTCGCTCAGTCATGTCTGACTTTTTGTGACACCATGTATTGCATGCCAGGCTTCCCTGCCCATCACCAAAACCAGAGTTTACTCGAACTCACGTCCCTTGAGTCAGCGATGTGCCATCCAGACATCTCATCCTCAGTCAACCCCTTCTCCTCCTGCCCACAATTCCTCCCAGCATCAGAGTCTTTTCAAATGAATCAACTCTTTACATGAGGTGGCCAAAGTACTGGAGTTTTAGCTTCAGCATCATGCTTTCCAAAGAAATCCCAGAATTGGTCTCCTTCAGAATGGACTGGTTGGATCTCCTTGCAGTCCAAGGGACACTCAAGAGTCTTCTCCAACACCACAGTTCAAAAGCATCAATTCTTTGGCACTCAGCCTTCTTCACAGACCATATATGACAAAAGGAAAAACCATAGCCTTTACTAGACAGACCTTAGTCGGCAAACTAATGTCTCTGCTTTTGAATATGCTATCTAGATTGATCATAACTTTTATTCCAAGGAGTAAGCTTCTTTTAATTTCATAGCTACAGTCATCATCTGCAGTGATTTTGGAGCCCCACTCTTTCCATTGTTTCCCCATCTATTTCCCATGACGTGATGGGACCAGATGCCATAATCTTTGTTTTCTGAATGTTGAGTTTAAGCCAACGTTTCTGCTCTCCTCTTTCACTTTCATCAAGAGGCTTTTTAGCTCCTCTTCACTTTCTGCCATAAGGGTGGAGTCATCTGCATATCTGAGGTGATATTTCTCCCAGCAATCTTGATTCCAGCTTGTGTTTCTTCCAGTCCAGCGTTTCTCATAATGTACTCTGCATATAAGTTAAATAAGCAGAGTGACAATATACAGCCTTGACGTACTCCTTTTCCTATTTGGAACAAATCTGTTGTTCCATGTCCAGTTATAACTGTTGCTTCCTGGCCTGCATACCGATTTCTCAAGAGGCAAGTTTGGTGTTCTGGTATTACTATATTTTTCAGAACTTTCCACAGTTTATTGTGATCCACACAGTCAAAGGCTTTGGCATAGTCAATAAAGCAGAAATACAACTTTTTCGGGAATTCTCTTGCTTTTCCTATGATCCAGCAGATGTTGTCAATTTAATCTCTGGTTCACAGTTTATTGTGATCCACACAGTCAAAGGCTTTGGCATAGTCAATAAAGCAGAAATACAACTTTTTCGGGAATTCTCTTGCTTTTCCTATGATCCAGCAGATGTTGTCAATTTAATCTCTGGTTCCTCTGCCTTTTCTAAACATCAGAGAGCTCAAGGTTCACATATTGCTGAAGCCTGGCTTGGAGATTTTTGAGTATTACTTTATTAGCATGTGAGATGAGTACAATTGTGCAGTAGTTTGAGCACTCTTTGACATTGCCTTTCTTTGGAATTGGAATGAAAACAGACCTTTTCCAGCCCTGTGGCCACTGCTGAGTTTTCCAAATTTGCTAGCATACTGAGTGCAACACTTTTACTAGCTTAAAAATTGGGGAGGGGGGTTCTTTTTGTTTTAAAGGCTAAAAACCGGTGGGTTTTTTTTTTATTTTTTTTACTTCCATTGAATTTTTTTAAAAAAAGTCTGTAGGATATTTTAAATAGTGGTGGCATTTTTGGAATGTAAGTGTTTTCATCCATTGAACTGTATGGTAGCAACATTTGTAGAAGAAGCACAAAGTGAAAGGTTTGTCTTTTTATTAAGTGACACAACAGCACCCATTGCATGAGTTATTGGTTGGAGTTTAGAGACAGGTTGTGTTGAGCTAACTCCTTATTCCTATTTCAACCACTGAGTTATAATCAGAAGCTGTCTCTGAAAAAATTGGAGCCAGCTGCCAGGTTCCTAGGTATCTATTGGACAGCAGAGCTAGGATTAAATGCAGCAACTGGTAAATGCAGGATGGGGCAAGAGGTCACGTTGTCCCTTTTTTTGTTGTTGTTGTTGCCTGGAGAGATGCTTGTCCTGGTACCAGCGAGGCCAAAGCTGTGAATTTGTGGCCAGAGGCTATCTCTGGCCCTAACTTGCGCTCCCCTAGGGTCCGCAGGATCTCCCTGTTCCTTGATCTTTGATCTTTCTTCTTTAAGAAACCTCTCCCCCCTTGTACTCTGACATCCCCGCAGGACTTGCTCTAGACTAGGTTCTTCAGGAACGATGTCCAGGACACACCTCAACTTCTGGAGCTTGCTGACCAGAGCCTGCTGTGGAATGAAGCTTTGGCCATCGTAACGCTGGAGGAGCTGCCCATAGATTTCTTCCCACCACTGTTTATGGTGGCCTTTGCCAGAAGGCACACCCAGGCCCTGAATGCAGTGGTGCAGTCCTGGCCCTTCCCCTGCCTATCCCTGGGGACCCTGAAGAAGGTCCAGCAGCCTCATCTGGAGACCTTCCAGGCTCCACTCAATGGCCTGGATATCCTGTTTGCTCAGGAGGTCCAACCCAGGTAAGGGTGACCTGGCAGACTGGTGGGGCCTGGGATGTGAGCAAGATGCAGCCAGGGCAGCAGGATGAAAGGATCACCTGTACAAGTGTCTGGGTGTAGAGAACTGGTTGAGAGGCAGAAGGGACAAAAAGCATGTGCTCCCCACCAATGCCCTTAAAGTAGGGAACAAGGGGGTTCCTGAAGCTAGAGGAGCTGTGGTATATGGAGTGCA
Source organism: Madoqua kirkii (assembly GCA_006408675.1). NCBI lineage: Eukaryota > Metazoa > Chordata > Mammalia > Artiodactyla > Bovidae > Madoqua > Madoqua kirkii. The sequence goes on from SJYC01098544.1 coordinate 43,590, forward strand.
GAGCCCTTACATGGGTCCTGGTGCCAGTCAGGCTCTGCAGAGCTCAGAGTGTCCCTCATGCCCCTGCAGGCAGTGGAAGCTGCAGGTGCTGGACTTGCCTCAGAAACCCCACCAGGATTTCTGGACCATGTGGTCCAGTAACACAGACAGCGTTTGCTCATTGCTGGAGCTTGAGCCAGCCCAGTCCATGCAGAAGGGTGGAGGGTGGAGGTGCAGGTGGGCTAAAGCCGGCATGGGCCCCTATGCAGATGCTGTGTAACCTGCGCCTCAAGGAGGACACCCTGAACAAGACCCTCAGTTACCTGCTGAAGAAGGTCAAACAGGAGGCGCCTGCTGCCCCTGAGGTGCCAGAAGTTGAGGATCTTCATCATGCCCATACAGAACATCAGGAGCATCCTGAAGGTGGTGCAGCTGGACTGTGTCGACTTGGAGGTGAATTGCACCTGGAATCTGGCCACTTTGGGTAAGTCTGTGCTGCACCTGGCCCGGATGGGCAACCTGCCCTGGCTGCTGCTCTGGTGCATCCATGTGTTGCTGCACACCACCCCCAAAGAGCAGGAGCACTGCGTCACCCAGTTCGTGGCCCAGTTCCTGAACCTGCCCCACCGGCTACAGCTCTATGTGGACTCCATCTCCTTCCTCGATAGCCACCTGCATCAGGTGCTCAGGTAAGGCATGGCGTCAGCTTCATAGACCAGAACGGGCCCCTCTTGTTCATTATCATCAAGATGCGCCCTCTGTGCCCGCTAGGGATATTACCAGGGTGCCCGAGCCACTCGGAAGTACTCACGATGCTACCGCTCTGTCTCCAGGCTTCTTGTTAGGGCACCTTCCTGGTTAGTGTCTGAGGTGTGGCTTAGGTTAGATGCTGTCAACGGGGCCTTCTTTCTGGAAGTCTGCATAGTGGGAGTCAGGTGTGATGCCCTTGGGAATTCTTTCCAAGAGAGTGATGTCTTAGCTGAGGTGATGACAAATAATTAAGCAAGGAGGATATTGGTCCATCAGGCATGAGGTTTGAAGTCTGAAGCTCTGTCTCTCCCTCCCACCTGCCACATTTGTCCTGAGCTGTTTTAGGCTCCAGGTGGGCTGTGGAAAGTATGTGAGTCTCAAGATGACAAGGAGGGCCCAGGAGGGGAATTTGCAGCTCCTAAGCAGTCCAGAGAAGATAAAAAGTCAAATAAGCATTATTGTTGAAGTGGCTCCAATCTCTCTAATTCCAAATTACAATTATTGTTTTCCCGTAAGACTTCTGAATACATAGGAAATTCTCAGTAATAGGTTATCTCTCTGCCTTGAGCACAGTAATAAAATCTGAGAGGATGTAGCTTAGTCTGTCTTTGCAAATGTGTTGCATTGATTCCCTTTTTGGCAGCTTCAAACTCCAAGCATGTAATAAATATATTCACTGAGAAACCAGAAGAAAGAAAGAAAATAAAAGAAAGAAAGACTTGTAGGTGGTGATGGACAGTGTGTGGCCTCCAAATATCTGGGTTATATTCACCCAAGGAGCATCTGTAACTGCTGGGACCCACCAACCCATGTCCCCTGTATCCATTCTGCCTGTTGAATTCAACTAGTCATGTCCTGTAAAAACATCTTAAGTCATGCCGATCAAATACTAGTAAGTTGAAATAGGTAAATTACCCTTGTTTAATGTTTGTTTCCCACATTGACAATAGTTCATCATTTTGTGCAGGGGGAGGTCATACCCATATATACATGATCTCCACCCAGAAGACCCACTGCCTTCCCATTAAGAAGGAGAGAGGCTAGGTGCTGTGTTCTGGTGAAATAGGGGCCTCTCTTCCCCACATCCCTGCACCTGCCATCTCTGCCCTTGGGAATGACTGCCTTGTCTCTCCCCAGGTTCCTGAAGACACCTCTGGAGACCCTGTCGATCACCAACTGCCTGATTTTGGAGTGAGACCTGATGTACCTGTTTCAGTGCCCGAGGTAAGCCTACTGAAGGACCTGGGTCTTGGTAGGGTCAACCTGACCAGCCTCAGATTGGAGCCCCTGCAGGTCCTTATCTAGAGGAACTCGGCCACTTTGCAGGACCTGGACCTGGGCTAGTGTGGCATCATGGAGTCCCAATTCAGGGCCCTCCTGCCCTCCCTGAGCCGCTGCTCCCAGTTCACCACCTTCTGCTTCTGCAGCAACCCCATCTGCATGGCCATGGGGGAGAGCCTGCTGCACCACACCATGAGGCTGAGCAAGCTGAGCCACATGCTGTATCCTACACCCCTGGAGAGCAGTGAGGATGTTCACAGCACCCTGCACCTGGGCCTCCTGTCTCAGCAGCACACCCGGTTCCAGCAAATTCTATGCAATTCTGGGTGGCCCAGTATGGTCTGGTTCAGCATCAACCCCTATCCACACTGCAGTGACCAGATCATCAACGCTGTTATCTGCATTATCTTCTGGCCTTGGAGGCCTGTGAACATTCTGTGACCCGCCTTTGATAAAGGCTCCTCAACCAGAAAACTTATTTTCCTTCGAAGTGTTTTTTCTTTATATTTCTAATCTATGTCAGCCTCAGAAAATGCCAAACAGAGTTACTTTTCTCACAGAGCAAAGGTGCAGTGAGTTACAAGAAACAATCAATTAGCTCAAAGATCTGATGTGATTAAATTCAAGGCTATACTTGTTTTTTCTTACATTCCAACTATGTTAACTAATGCATTCCCAGGTGCACAGTGGATAAGAGATGTGGAAACTTAGCAATAAACATTGGCCCTATAATGAAATTCTATACCAGCACTATGCTAATAACTCTTAACTCTTTGAAAGGCTCTATGTTTTAGGCTACCTATGCTTCTCACAGTTGGGAGACTGTGAACAATTGTATGTGTATTTGTAAAAGTCTGCAAGAATGTCAAGCAAGTCATTGGGCCAACAGAGGAGATTGAGCTGAGACACTTCTTTCATATGAAGGAAGCTATTAACTGGAGCTCTAAGTTAACTTTTTCCAGAGAAAGGTGTTAGTGGATAGATCCTCCCCCCCCCCCCCCCCCCCCCCCCCCTCCGCAAAAACTGGCGCCCAACATGGGGCGTGAAGCAGACAGATGGAGGTGGTGTCATCGTGAGGCTCTGAAAGAAGTAACGACGAAGGACCCTAAGCACGGCGCT
>SJYC01098545.1:0-13732 GCA_006408675.1 Madoqua kirkii
CCCCCCCCCCCCCCAACACCGTCATGTCAGAAGAACAGGTGGAAAGCATAATGCAGTAAGGCAGGCAGACTCTGGTTTGGAAGGCAGATGCTTGAGAAGCCCAGGGGGTTTCCTTGAGGCTTAATCTAGCCTTTGTGATTTGCCAGGCTCCTTTCCTCATGATCCTTGGTATGGGCAGGATTCCCCACCCTGGCTCCTTGCAGGCAAGGTGGTGGGATTTTTGGAGAGATGTGTTCCTCCAAAGATAGAAACATGAATCTGAATTTTAGAGGGGGAGTTTGGGGCTTGGGAGGTTTATGGTGTCATGACCCCTGTGTTGGACTGTTCCAAATAAATAAAGGGAGCTTCAGTGTCAATCATTTGGTGTCCTCTGTGATCTGTGATGATTACTCTCCCCTTTAAATACATGACTCTCCTGTTAGTGGTTAAATAAATGGGCCTGAGACTCTCCTCTTAGTAGTTAAATAAAAGGACCAGAGTGTGAGTGGTGCCTAGATGCTCTCTGATAGACAAGGATTGGCTACAGAGGTTCAGGGCACCATTTCCCCAGTCTATGTAGTTCTCATTTCCAGTGCATCCACCTACTCACTGATTCCTGAGGCTGTTGAATCTATCATCATATACAAGAGGTGTCCTCGGGGCCTGAAATGAACTAAGTAGCCAGAAGTGAGCACCACTGGAGTGAACCTTCTTCCAAGGAACCCTCATGGCTAACCCCACACAGGCCCTGGGCTAGAGCATTTTCTCCAGTGGATTCAGCAGATGCAAATCCTCCATCTCAGACCCTGGGCAGTGCCAAAACGGGTTCACTGTGCAAACTCAGCCCCAGAGTCCTGGGTGATATTCACTCAAAGTCCATCTGGAGCCTCTAGGACCAACCAGACCATGCCCATTTTCCCACTGCTCAGCCGTATCTGACTCTTCGGAACTCCATGGACTGTAGGCTGCCAAGCTTCTCTGCCTATGGAATTCTACAGCTGAGAATTCCACAGTGGGTAGCAGTTATCTTTTCCAGGAGATCCTCCCAACCCAAGGATTCAACTTGGGTCTCCTGCATTGCATGCAGACATGAGCCGCCAGGGAAGCCTCCAGTTTCTAAGAGACAATCCAACATCCCTGAATCCATTGTCTAAATTGGTTTTCTGTCACTAATATCCCCACATGTTTTATTTTGTTTTTACATAAATAAAAACATTCACACACAATTATTTATTCAAAGGCTGATGGAAATCTATTCCCAATCATCAAAAAATGTCACTTCAGAGTTCAGTATTTCAGTGTTGAATGTAATTTGGCATTTTTTCCCTTGGTGTCATTCATTTGTAACTTTTAAAAAATAAAACATTAATCCTTAGGTATATAGCTTAAGCCACACGATAAAGATAAAATTTCCTCCAAATCCTAGTTCTCTGCCAAGCTGGACACACTAAGGCTTTTAACTAAGTCTCTTTTCCTACCAGAGCTCTTTACTGAGACCAAGTCATGTAACAGTCAGAGAAGGTTTAGCATATAAACAAAATAACAGCACCCCTTCAGAGTGGTGGGCTTCAACTATACTCCTTTTTGTGATCGAAGGAGCTGCGACTGGCATGGACCACCAAAATTTTGCTATAGTGATGTCATTGAAATTAACATTGCCTTGATTTGAGCTTTTCTGGTGGCTCAGATGGAAAGGAATCCACCTGAAGTGCAGGAGACTCAAGGTTAGTCCCTGAATCAGGAAGATCCCCTGGAGAGGGGAGTGACTACCCACTCAAGTATTCTTTCTTGGAGAATTCCATAGAGGAGCCTGATGGGTTACAGTACATGGAGTCAGAAAGAATCAGATAGGACTGACTAACACTTTCATGTCACCTTTAATCCTGTAGATAAGCAAGTGGTACAAGTCATCATTGATTGAGTTTCTCAATGTGTGATGGCCCCATATGTTTTGATCCCTTTCTTTCTCACCCTTGCATTTAAGCTAAAAACACATCTCTTTATGATTTCTTACTCAGGGAACTAGAATGGAGAGCAGAAGCAGCAAAAAGCCTGTCACTCTGCACTTATTAGGTGAGGATGAAGGAGGAGAGTGAAAGAGTTGGCTTAAAACTGCATATTAAAACACTAAGATCATGGCATCTAGCCCCATTACTTCATGGCAAATAAAAGGGGAAAAGGTGAAAGTACTGACAGATTTCCTCTTCTTGGGCTGTACAATCACTGCAATGGTGATTGCAACCATAAAATAAAAAGATGGTTGCTTCTTGGCAGGAAAGCTGTGGCAAACCTATCCAGTGTGTTGAAAAACAGAGGCATTACTCTGCCAACAAAGTTCTGTATAGTCTAAGGCTATGGTCTTCCAAGTAGTCATGTATGGTTGTGAGAGCTGGACCACAAAGAAGGCAGAGTGCCAAAGAATTGTTGCCTTTGAGTTGTGGTGCTGGTGAACACTCCTGAAAGTCCTTTGGACAGCAAGGAGTTCAAATCAGTCAATCTTAAGGGAGATTAACCCTGAATACTTGTTAGAAGGATTGATGCTGAAGCTGAAGGTCCACTATATTGGTCATGTGATGTGAGCAGCTGACTCACTGGAAAATGCCCTGATGCTGGGCAAGATTGAGGGCAGAAGAAGAAGAAAGCAACAGAGAACGAGATGTCTGGATGGCATCAGCAATGCAGTGGACATAAACTTGAGCAAACTTCAGGAAATGGTGAAGGACAAGGAGGTCTGATGTTCTGCAGTCCATGGGGTTGCACATACAACTGGGCAAATGTGCAATGACAATTTCTTGAGGTAACGCTGTTCCAGGGAGAGCAGAAGAGAAAAGGTTTGTGAGAACAATCGAAGGGCCAAGCTCTCCCCTAGAGACAGAGGAGATGGGTAGAGGCTAGCCACCTGAATTAATGATCTCTTGAAAGGTGTGCCTTTTGGACATCTTATAGATTCCACTTCTCCACAATCCTGGTCTGTAGGTCAGCAGGCACCAGCCTGTGTTCTGAGGGCTTGATCTCCTGGGTACCAGGTTCTTCCTTGGCATGAGATGCCCAGCCCTGTTGGTGGACACTCAGGCTGACCACATGTCACTCCATGGCCACAAGCCCCAGGGAGCTTCCTCCTTGACCACAGCAATAGACCTAGACTGGAGTTGGCCTTGGGATTGTCCACGAAAGGAAAGTTGAGGACAGATCATGTCTGTTTTGTTTGTTTGTTTGTTTTGTTGGCCAATTAACAAGGCTTGCAGGATCTTAGTTCCCCAACTAAGGATAGAATCAACGTGTTTAGCATTGAAAATGCAGAGTCCTAACCACCAGAGGACTACCAGAGAGTTCACAGTAGGTCATTTCTTGAGCATGGTGGATGCCCCAGAAGCCTGACGTTGGCTCCTGAGAGGCAGGCTTCTATGGGCCAGGATTTGATGAAGTCACCAAACATTCCTCTTTCTCTGACCTCTCGGAGACCTGTGACCATGGCCTATATAATAGAAACTTCTGGAGCTAGAGAGATCTGAAGGATGAAATGCCCTCTCTCCACTCATATTCCTCTCCTGGCTACTCAATGCCTTCTGATAAATTCATCTGCTCTCAACCCGTCTACAGAAAGCATACTGTCTTCCTTCCTGGAAACCTCCTCTGAAGAAGAGGTTGAAATCATGTCCTCTGCTTCTTCCTAACCTAACATGTGAAGGCTTTTCTGTACACTTGGTGACAAGCTTCTACTAGACAGCTATGGGTTTTCTTCCTTTTATTTATTTATTTTTTCCTCGTTAAACCACATACAGGATGGTTTGAGCACAGATCTCACTCTGTTCTCAAGGTTCTGTCCCTCATAGTCTAGGAGATAACTAAAACAAACAAACAAACAAAAAACAACAACAACAACAAAAGGAGGGGCCAGAAGGGAAGTTGGTTGGGGACGTTAAACAGCAGTGGTCTGCAAGAGGGGTTCACAGGAGCAGGCTGCATCCTGGAAAATCTGGGTCAGTGGCCATTTATTGATGTTTGGGAGTCAGCTGGGAGCAGATTCATCACCTGCATATCCCTTACTGTCCTTGAGGTGAGTCTTCTCTAGGGACTCCTGATCCAAAGAACACATTAATGTACCAAGGTGGCCACCAGAAATACACGAGACTTAAACAACAGGAAATTATTTTCTCCCAATTCTGGAGGCTAGAAGTCCAGGATCAAGGTGTTGACAGTGTGGTGTCTCCAGAGATCTCTTTCCCTGATGAGCCAACACCTGCATTCTCATGTCCTCCTGTCCCTTTGTGTTCATGCATCCTTGATGTCTTGTGTGTCCTAATTGCTGCTTTTCTCCTGGTCTCCCTTTCTAGGCCAGGGATTGAAATTGGGCCCTTGGCAATGAAAGTTCTGAGCCCTAACCACTAGCCTTCCAGGGAATTTCCCTCTCTCTTTTTATATAGAGAACCATCAGATTGGACTAGGGCCCACTCTAGTGACCTTATTTTAATTTAATCACCTCATTAAAGGTGTAATCTACAAATATGGTTACATTCCAAAGTGTTGGGGGTTAGGAATTCTACAGATAATTTTTAATGAATTGATTTATTTGATTGCATCAGGTGTTAGTTGTGATATGTGGGGTCTTCGGCCTTCCAGGAAGCACATGGGATCTAGTTCTCTGACCACTGACAGAAGCTGGGAGTGGAAATTTTTAGCCACTAGACCTTTAGGAAAATCCCCCAGCATTTGGATTTTGCAGGACACAAAGAAGCCCAAAACAGGATTGATGATAGGGTGATTTGCCTGGTTACACATTTGCATCCTACTTGCTTCTTAGAAATATCTGAGAACTTTAATGATGTTTACTCCTTGGTCCCATTCCTGGAGATATTGATTCTGTGGGTATGGAATAAGATCGGCAGAATCAATCAGAACATCAATACTTTTCAAAAGCTCTCTAGTACTCACTGTTTAATATGGACACCTTAAGCAGCCTGGGCAACACCTGAAGCTTGTGAGAAACTGAGACTCTCAGGCCCCACCCACAACTGTTGGATGAGGATGTGTTTTTTGACAAGACAGAAAGGCAATTCCTTAGATTCCCTGAGGGTTAAGAAGCACAGCCTAGGAGATTTGAAAGTGTGGCCCAAACTGAGAGGTTTGAATCCAGACATCTGAGCTTTGCTTATACCCTAATTCCTTCAATATGAAGGATATCTAGAAGCCCCAAAAGAGGGTGTGGAGGTCCTAGAACCCTTCAGAATCTCTGAAGGGTGGTGGGGAGGATGAAACGCCCAACTCAAACTACAACATGTGATTGGGTTATTGAATTATCAGTAATCTGCTCCTCTCAAGACAGGTGCCCAGTGTGTCACATAAAGGAAAAAAAAAAAATGAATTCCTGACCCTCAATCCTTAGGGTCTTCTGAAAGACTAGATTCTTGTGCATTTTAAGCATGTTCTTATTGTTGCTTGAGCTATCACTGTGCCTCAGCTGGTAAAGAATCTTCCTGCAATATGGGAGACCTGGATTTGATCTCTGGGTTGGGAAGATCCCCTGAAAATGGGAAAGGCTAGCCACACCAGTATTCTAGCATGAAGGATTCCATGGACTGTATATAGTCCATGTGGTCACGAAGGGTTGGACATAACTGAGCAACTTTCACTTTCACTGATGAGGTTTAGTTGTTAAGTTGTGTATCTGAGTCTTTTTTTAACCCCATAGACTGTAGCCTGCCAGTCTCCTCTGTCCATGGATTTCTCAGGGAAGAATACTGGAGTGGTTGTCATTTCTTCCTTCAGGAGATCTTTCCGAACCAGAGACAGAACCCAGGTCTCCTGCATTAACCAGTGGATTCTTTACTGCTCAGCCACCAGCGATCAATCTTTCCCAAAGTATTGGATGATTTTACACCCTGGGATTCACTTCAGTTCAGAATCAAGTGAAGGAAATATTGAACTTTCAGGTTCCCAGGCCCCCTTCTTGGGTAGTTTGAGTTTCTTGGGTGTGATATGCAGTCCTGGATCTCTATGTTTAATAATGTCCCAGGTGATTCTGAGATTTCAGCAATCATTAGAAGCATATGAAAGAGAAATTGTTAGTCGTCCAATTGTGTTTGACTCCAAATCCATGGATTTGCTCCTCATGTTCCTCTGTCCACGGAATTCTCCAGACAAGCATACTTGAGTGAATAGCCATTCTCTTCTCCAGGAGACCTTGCTGACCCAGGGATTAAACCCCAGTTTCCTGTACTGCAGGCAGATTTTTTTACTCTCTGAGCTAACAGGGAAGCCTAGAAGTATAACTAGGTAGTAAAAATGTTTCTTCTTTTCCCCTAAGTTTTGTAAACATTTTAAAATTGACATCCAAAATGTTTTTGTTGTAAGTGTAAACACTGCAAAGGATGTACCTTTTGGCATACAATAAAAATACTTTTTTAAAAAATTTATTTTTACTTTATTCTAATTTACAATACTGTATTGGTTTAAGTAAATCCCCTAGTAAACGAGCAGTTAGTGCTCAGTGCTTTCACTCTGTTGACCAGGGATTCAATCCCTGGTCAGGAAACTAAGCTCCTGCAGGAAGTCTTATGGTGTGTCTATAAATTTAAAAAATTGTTAATATCATGCTTTCAAATATATGCAGAAAAATGTAAAGAGCATAGATTAAAAAACAACAACTACAACAACAACATTCAGTTTTATTCACTTATTTGGCTGTTTTGGGTCTTAGCCATGGCAGGCAGGATCCTTTGTCCATTCTACTGCCCTGTGGCATGTGGGATCTTCAGTTCGGTTCAGTCGCTCAGTTGTGTCCAACTCTTTGTGACCCCATGAATAACAGCACGCCAGTCCTCTCTGTTCATTACCATCTCCCAGAGTTCACTCAGACTCATGTCCATCGAGTCCGTGATGCCATTCAGCCATCTCATCCTCGGTTGTCCCTTTCTCCTCCTGCCCCCAATGCCTCCCAGCATCAGAGCCTTTTCCAATGAGTCAACTCTTTGCATGAGGTGGTCAAAGTACTGGAGTTTCAGCTTTAGCATCATTCCTTCCATAGAAATCCCAAGGTTGATCTTCTTCAGAATTGTCTGGTTGGATCTCCTTGCAATCCAAGGCACACTCAAGAGTCTTCTCCAACACCACAGTTCAAGAGCATTAATACTTCGGTGCTCAGACTTCATCACAGTCCAAATCTCACAAGCATACATGACCACAGGAAAAATCTTAGCTTTGACTAGATGGACCTTAGTTGGCAAAGTAATGTCTCTGCTTTTGAATATACTGTCTAGGTTGGTCATCTGCAGTGATTTACCCAGCACTTATTAAACTCACATTCCCTACTTTGGAAGGCAGGTTCTAAACCACTGGACCATCAGGAAGTCCCTAGCCTTGGCTTCTGATAGTCATGATCATTGGAGAAGGACACGGCAACCCACTCCAGCAATTTTTCCTGATGAGTTCAATGGGTAGAGGAGCCAGACTGGCTACAATCCATGGGGCCGCAAAAAGTCAGACACACTGAGCAACCACGTGATGCCATTCAGCCATCTCATCCTCGGTTGTCCCTTTCTCCTCCTGCCCCCAATGCCTCCCAGCATCAGAGCCTTTTCCAATGAGTCAACTCTTTGCATGAGGTGGTCAAAGTACTGGAGTTTCAGCTTTAGCATCATTCCTTCCATAGAAATCCCAAGGTTGATCTTCTTCAGAATTGTCTGGTTGGATCTCCTTGCAATCCAAGGCACACTCAAGAGTCTTCTCCAACACCACAGTTCAAGAGCATTAATACTTCGGTGCTCAGACTTCATCACAGTCCAAATCTCACAAGCATACATGACCACAGGAAAAATCTTAGCTTTGACTAGATGGACCTTAGTTGGCAAAGTAATGTCTCTGCTTTTGAATATACTGTCTAGGTTGGTCATCTGCAGTGATTTACCCAGCACTTATTAAACTCACATTCCCTACTTTGGAAGGCAGGTTCTAAACCACTGGACCATCAGGAAGTCCCTAGCCTTGGCTTCTGATAGTCATGATATTGGAGAAGGACACGGCAACCCACTCCAGCAATTTTTCCTGATGAGTTCAATGGGTAGAGGAGCCAGACTGGCTACAATCCATGGGGCCGCAAAAAGTCAGACACACTGAGCAACCAGGCACAGCACTGACAATCATGCTTCTCAGAAGAGCATAAAATGAGCTCTTTTTAATGGCAGTTTTTATTTTTTCTCTGCTTCATTGAGATGGAATGGACATATATTTTGTAAATTTAAGGTGAGCACATGTTGATTTGATAAGAATGGTGTTTTTGATGTTATATCTGGTTACAGCATTTGAGATCACGTTCATTAGTGAACATCACTTTTGTTCGAATTCAGTGACTCTGTTACCTTATAATGAATGGAAATACACATATTCCTTCTCTGAAACCCTCCCTCCCCCTATGAATCTGTGTGCACAGGTGTGTAAAGGCAGTGGAGGGAACGCTTGAGATATAGTCTAGGTGCTGCAAAGGAGGACAGAGAAGAGGAGTAGGGGGGGAAGGGAGAAGAACAGGGGTGAGGGTGTGACCTGATACCCCTGACATGGTTTAAGAAAGCATGAGCCCTTGCCTAGAAAATGCTGCTGGAGTTCAGCATGAAGATCCACAATGAGAATCCTGGGAAAACAGTGGGTGCTGAGTCTTCAAATGCAGGTCACTTGGAAGTAAGCTTGCTTCCTGCCCTCTTCACCCTGCCTCCCTCCCAACACACATCCCTTGCCCTAAGAAGAGGACAGGGGTTCACTGCTTGCAGCTGGGCTGGAGAATTTTTTGCCATTGGAAGAGAACCCCTGACTTTGTAGGTTCCTGACATTAGCCCAGGCCCTGTTGGAATAGCTGTGTGGACCACTTTCCACTGCTCTTAAGCTATTGAACCCTAAATAACTAGACTCAGATAAATTGGAGATATGGTGGTGGGTCTCTGGATGCCAGAGAGGCAAGTGGGGACTCTCACTACACTGAGACCTGGAAAATAGCCCAAGGGAGGGGCCCTGAAGCCCCTCCCACATTATTTCCTTCTCTAACAATTTGGTGGAAATGTTTCTATTTGAAAGATCCTATGGGGAAAACCTGGTTCAGAAACTTGGTTGGAGCCTGTTTTGAGTACTATGGATTGGACTAGAATGGGCTTTAAAAGGCTTGGAATCTCTTGTTGCAGCCTTGCTGAGAAATGGCTTTTGGAGAGCCAGGTAGGAGTTCCACAGACACTGGACACAGGAAGTGGTGCTGCTATTGCCAGAGAAATCTTTCTGGGACGTGGAGACAAAGACTCCAGATTCGCCCTCCACTTGGTCTCAGAGTAGGAAGTGTTTAGCTGCACTGAGTCAGCTGGACTACAAGAGCTGGTGAACTATAGGGTCTGGAATGATTCCTTTTGTTCTGTGCAGCCATGAGCCTGCAAAATTTCTCTGTAAAGGCCAAGAGATAAACCAGGAATTAAGGGCCATGAGGTCTCTCCCATTAGCAGTGTGAAATATAGCTTCAGACAGTGACAAATGATCTTTGCTGTGTTCCACTAAAACTTTATTTGACACTGAAATTTAGATATTATATAATTTTCACATGTCACAAAATTGTACTTTATTTTCCCCAAAATTAAAAAAAAAAGTAAAAACTTTAAATGTTTTTTTCAATGTTAAAAAAAAAAAAAAACTAAAACATAAAAATCACTCAGCTTGCTGGTTGGTTAAAAAAAAAATGGGAAGTAAGCCAATTTGTTAACCCCTGTCTAAATCATTTACCTATATAATGCAACTAGCATCCCATTAGTGACTTGTAACATTAATTTGGAAAGCTGGATTCTGCTTATGAAAAATAGAAATTTTTATTAAATCTAAGATGACATCAGCTGTAAGATACCTTATTCCTTTGACTTTTGGCCACATTCAGTGGCATGTGGGGTCACAGGTCACAGACCAGGGATTGACACCATGCCCCTTGCCTAGAAATGAGGAGTCTTAAATACTGTATTACCAGGGAAGTCCCAGAGCATTATTTTTCATACAACTATTATATATATATAATATATATAATAAATATGTAATAATAAATATAATATACATAATAAATATATATAAATAAATATATAATACATATAATATATAACATAATAAATACATTATATATATTTATATAATAAATATATATAATAAATATATAATATTATATATGTATGTATCTCATATATGTATGTATCTCTGTGTGTTCAGTTGCTTTGGTCTTGTTTGACTCTTTGCAAACCTATGGACTGTGGCCCACCAGGCTTCTCTGTTCATAGGATTCTTCAGACAGAAATACTGCAGTGAGTTGCCATGCCCACCTCCAGGGGGTAATCCTGACTCAGAGATGGAACCTGCATCTCTTAGGTCTTCTTCCTTGGGAAGAGACCTTTACTACTAGGGCCTTCATTTGCACACAGCCAAACAAACTATGATATGCTACTGATGAAATGTGGTCTGATATCAGAAATGGTCAAATGTAAACTTTAGAATGTTCTTTCATGTCAATGAAACATGTTAATGGCATGGAAGCTATCAACACATGTATTATATGAAGAGAAATTTTGTTACAAACATTTTATTTCAATGACCACCACCTCCCATGTCAGCATCCAGCTACATACTGGCTGACTTTCTCCCTTCATGATAGTTTCAATTCATTAAAATTTGGAATTTATTAAATGCTTGGAGAAATTGCTTCTCAGCCTTCTGTTTAAGATCGAGTGTAAGTACTGGGGGAGGCAGGAATAAGTGGGTCGAGCCTGTGGTACAGATAAATGATTGTTTAATAACAGTTACTGTTTATTTATGCAGCAGACATGGAGCACTGGCAGACACTATATGTTGTTCTAGAATCCAAAATACAGCAACCCAATAGCTCTGGAGGTGAATACGGCATGTGGGTTCAGGGAGGCTGTGATTTTTCACACCATGGTCAGGAAAGCCTGGCAGAGCAACTGTGGACCGAGGCAGCTCAGGAGTTGGGTGGTGGTACTTGAAACAGCATCCAAGGCAGAGGGAGCAGTAGAAGTCGTGAGAAGGCCCCATCCTCCCTCCTTGATACCCTTAGGAGACAGGGTCTGGGAACCCTGCACCTGCAGATACCAAAACCCAGGGGTGCTCAAGTCCATTATATAAAATGGTGCAGTCTTTGCATGTACCTTAAGGGGATTCTCTCACATGTTTTAAATCATCTCCACATTCCTTATAATACCTAATACAATGTTGATGCTGTGTAAATGGCTTCAAGTACAGTGTAAATGCTATCTCTCTCTCTCAACATCACCAGATGGTCAACACTGAAATCAGATTGATTATATATATTTGTTGCAGCCAAAGTTGAAGAAGCTCTATACAGTTAACAAAAACAAGACCAGGAACTGACTGTGGCTCATATCATTAACTTATTACCAAATTCAGACTTAAATTGAAGAAAGTATGGGAAAGAGCTAGACCGTTCATGTATGACCTAAATCACATCCCTTATGATTATACAGTGGAAGTGAGAAATAGATTTAAGGGCCTAGATCTGATAGGGTGCCTGATGAACTATGGAATGAGGTTCATGATATGGTACAGGAGACAGGGATCAGGACCATCCCCATTGAAAGTAAATGCAAAAAAGCAAAATGGCTGTCTGGGGAGGCCTTAAAAATAGCTGTGAAAGGAAGAGGACTGAAAATCAAAGGAGAAAAGAAAAGTTAGAAGCCTCTGAATGCAGAGTTTCAAAGAATAGCAAGAGAGATAAGAACACCTTATTCAGCGATCAATGCAAAGAAATAGAGGAAAACAATAGAATGGGAAAGACTTGAGATCTCTTCAAGAAAATCAGAGATACAAAGGGAACATTTCATGCAAAGATGGGCTCGATAAAGGACAGAAATGGTATGGGCCTAAGAGAAGTAGAAGATATTAAGAAGAGGTAGCAAGTATATACGGAAGAATTGTACAAAAAAGATCTTCATGACCCAGATAATCATGATAATATGATCACTAATCTGGAGAGAGATATCTTGGAATGTGAAGTCAAGTGGGCCTTGGAAAGCATCACTATGAACAAAGCTAGTGGAGGAGATGGAATTCCAGTTGAGCTATTTCAAGTCCTGAAAGATGATGCTGTGAAAGTGCTGCACTCAATATGCCAGCAAATTTGGAAAATTCAGCAGTGGCCACAGAACTGGAAAAGAATCTGAATGCAGAGTTCCAAAGAATAGCAAGGAGAGATAAGAAAGCCTTTCTCAGTGATCAATGTGAAGAAATAGAGGAAAACAATAGAATGGGAAAGACTTGAGATCTCTTCAAGAAAATCAGAGATACAAAGGGAACATTTCATGCAAAGATGGGCTCGATAAAGGACAGAAATGGTATGGGCCTAAGAGAAGTAGAAGATATTAAGAAGAGGTAGCAAGTATATACGGAAGAATTGTACAAAAAAGATCTTCATGACCCAGATAATCATGATAATATGATCACTAATCTGGAGAGAGATATCTTGGAATGTGAAGTCAAGTGGGCCTTGGAAAGCATCACTATGAACAAAGCTAGTGGAGGAGATGGAATTCCAGTTGAGCTATTTCAAGTCCTGAAAGATGATGCTGTGAAAGTGCTGCATTGAATATGCCAGCAAATTTGGAAAACTCAGCAGTGGCTGCAGGACTGGAAAAGGTCAGTTTTCATTCCAATTCCAAAAAAAAGGCAATGCCAAAAAATGCTCAAACTACCACACAATTGCATTCATCTCACATGCCAGTAAAGTAATGCTCAAAATTCTCTAAGCCAGGCTTCAGCAATATGTAAACCGTGAACTTCCTGAAGTTGAAGCTGGTTTCAGAAAAGGCAAAGGAACCAGAGATCAAATTGCCAGCATCCACTGGATCATGGAAAAAGCAAAAGAGTTCCAGAAAATCATCTATTTCTGCTTTACTGACTATGCCAAAGCCTTTGACTGTGTGGATCACAATAAACTGTGGAAAGTTCTTCAAGAGATGGAAATACCAGACCACTTAACCTGCCTCTTGAGAAATCTGTATTCAGTTCAAGAAGCAATAGTTAGAACTGGGCATGGAACAACAGACTGGTTCCAAATAGGAAGAGGAGTACGTCAGGCTGTATATTGTCACTTTGCTTATTTAACTTCTCTGCAGACTACATCATGAGAAATGCTGGACTGGAAGAAAAATAAGCTAGAATCAAGATTTCTGGGAAAAAATGTCAATAATCTCAGATATGCAGATGACACCACCTTTATGGAAGAAATCGAAGAGAAGCTAAAAAGCCTCTTGATGAAAGTGAAAGAGGAGAGTGCAAAAGTTGGCTTAAAGCTTAACATTCAGAAAATGAAAATCATGGCATCCGGTCCCATCACTTCATAGGAAATAGATGGGGAAACAGTAGAAACAGTGTCAGACTTTATTTTTGGGACTCCAAAATCACTGCAGATGATGACTGCAGACATGCAATTAAAAGACGCTTACTTCTTGAAAGAAAAGTTATGACCGACCTACATAGTGTCTTCTAAAGAAGAGACATTACTTTGCCGACTAAGGTCCGTCTAGTCAAGGCTATATTTTTCTTCAGTAGTCATGTATGGATGTGAGAGTTGGACTGTGAAGAAGGCTGAGCACCAAAGAATAGATGCTTTTAAAGTGTGGTGTTGGAAAGACTCTTGAGAGTCCTTTGGACTGCAAGGAAATCCAACCAGTCCATTCTGAAGGAGATGAATCCTGGGATTTCTTTAGAAGGAATGATG